>OMLM01002220.1:6037-23537 GCA_900302695.1 Helostoma temminkii | reverse complement strand
CCTGAGGAGGAAAAGCAGGAACCATCATGGAAGGACAACCCCTACATGGCATGTACCACAGGCAGATCGAAGAAGTTGCTGATATAGACAGATCCTACTAGTGGCTGGACAAGGCTGGACTGAAAGACAGCACAGAGGCACTAATCACTAATCATAGCAGTACAGGAACAAGATCTAAGTACAACATCAACAGAGGCTAACAGGTGTACCACACATTAGACAGCACTCCAAGTGCAGGCTGTGCAAATATGCCTCTGAGACAATCCAGCACATAACAGCGAGATGTGAGCAAGTAAGTAGTAGGCAGGGCATACATGGAACCCCATAACCAAGTGGCTGACATAGTGTACAGCAATATCTGTGCCAGGTATGGGCTGTAGGTCCCAAAGTCAAAATGGAACACACCCACAAAGGTGGTCGAGAATTATCAAGCCTCAGTGGGATCTTGTGGAACTTCTAGATACAGACAGACAAACAGATAATGGCTAACCAACTGGACATAATAGTGGTGGTCAAGCAGAGAAAGAAGGCCGGAGTGGTTGATGTAGCAATCCCAAGCGATGGCAACATCAGGGAAAAGGAACATGAGAAGCTGGAAAAATACCAGGGGCTAAAAAGCAAACTAGAAAAGATGTGGAAGGTGAAGGCAACAGTGGTCCTCGTGGTTATCGGAACACTCAGGGCTGTGACCCCCAACCTGGGAGAGTGGCTCCAACAAATACCAGGAAGAACAACCGAGATCGAGGTGACTGAATTATTTTTCTCTTTGGCTTCATTTTTGTAAAATAATTACACAGTGAAAAAAGGTATGTTTTTATTTTGTTTGTTTCAGGTTGTATTTTCCAAATAGTAAAACCTGCTACCATTAGATGAATTTTATTATGTTTTTACAAAAAACAGAATTCAATAGGGCACAGTAACTTTCACACTTGACTGTACCTTGGGTTTGTCAGTATTTTCATGTATTTTTGCAGCCAGTATGGAAGTAAGACTTGGAGTAAGCAGAAATATAATATTGCTATGCCATTTTATTGTGAGTATTACAGCCATGCTGTGATTGGTGTCTGTAGCATATGTGGTATTGCTACAGAATAATACATTTCTACAGCAGTGAAGGCATCTCTGTCACAGTCAGGAAAAATACTGCAACACTGTGGTACACACATACACTCGAAAAAGAATCTTTATGATCAGCAGTTACATATACTGTATATTATAACATTCCCAGCAAGCATTTAAAAGTAATCTTCACTATATTGCAATTCTACTTGGTTCCACAAAATGAAGACATGTATTTTACTGCATTGAAAGGCACAAGTGTAAAGTACATGGGGCAACAGTGATGGCAGTGACTCTACTATACAATAGGGCAGACATCTGAAACTGTGTATTTGACAAAAGCATGGAATATTACATCAATTGATTTTTTACTCTCATGGTTTTACAGTCAGTTAAACATAGTCAATGTTCACCGATGACAAATAACAAATAGACTGAAGCAGTTGTGACACTTTCAGCTAAATTTGAGTGTCATACCTGTATTTAATGTAAATTGTATATGATTAGAGATTTGCCAAAAAAAATAAGTTGGTGAAGCATGAATCAGTTGTAAATCTAAATCCACGAGCCACAAATCGAGCCACCAATCACACAATTGACAGATTATTGATAGACTATTGGTACACATCTACTCCGCTGGTTGGACCTAGATGAGCTAGTTCATTTTCCCACAGTCTTTGTCACAGTCTCTCTCCCACAGTGTTTGTCTTCTTTGTAGGAACAAATCCTAACACCATATGGTTGTTGGATAACTGGTTGACCTCAACATAAGCTAATAATAATAACAAGGATGGCAACATGTGAATCAGCTGGTAGAGGAGTCGTCTGTCAACCTCAGGGCTGGCTACAAGCTGAGGTGTCCTTGGACAAGACACCAAGACCTTGTAGTAGCTCCATAATCTGTGTGCAGTTGTCCAAACAACAATTTCCTCAAGGGGTGGATCAATAAAATATGTCATTATTATTATTATCACTATTAATCATAACCAATAATATATTTATTTATTGGGCCCCATGGGGAAATTGTTGGGCAGCTACACATATATGGTGCTGCTACTTTGGCATGTGGCCAGGACAAACCCAGGAGTTAAACCACTGACCCTGACCCTCAACTGAACTAATTACTCATATTGCTTGGGATCTGTCAGTGACTTGCACTGTAAAGCTGACATGTATCGACATTTATGACATTTATGCGAGTCACACCCATATTTTATCTGTTTTATTTCTTCATTCATTCTTTAGCTCTCTTAACAGAGAGGAGGGTTCAATGGTGCCTTTACTGACAGCAATCAGCATCAGAACAAATCATTCTTGGCAAACATCTTCCTGTCGTGACTGACTAGGCACTGTTCAGGTGAAGAGTGAAGTGGGTTTGTGGTGGGTGGCACAATGTTGAAAAGAATGACTCTTAACTCAGATCCCTACATTCCTGCCATGGGGCCTCTCAAATGAACTAGATCATTCATGAAAGTAAAATAACTATTATATTAAAAAAATAAAAGCAATATGTGGAAAAACAGTCTTGCACAGGCTGACCCTAAACTAAATGTTAGACAAAATCTTATTTCACAACACAAAAAGATGTTGGGTGTAAACATGGTTATGGCTAATGCCAAAAGAAAGTCACTGATACATCAGTCAGTTGTAGAAATGAATAGTATTTCACTGAGAAAGAGGATGGAGAAGGTTGTTCTTGTGTAAACTGATCAACAGTGACTGTTCATTTTACATTATAAACCTTCTGACAGCGTCCCAGCGTATACTGTGCAGCGTCCAAATTATAAAACACACACAGTCAAAAAACACAAAGCCACACTTGTTTTTTTTTCTCCTTCTTCAACTAAGATTGGCTTAATTACTTAATCCAAACACCCCTTGGTGAAAAACCATTACAGGAGACACATTGAACACAGACAAGTAAACACATTAGAGCATCAAACACATTACACTGCAGTGCTCTTAAACACTCACAGAGCAAGCGGCGCTTTTCATAGAGGTGGAAAAGGAAAGATTTCGAAAAAGCTGTACCTTTACTTTTAGCTAGAGGAGCAGGAGGAGGCAGAACAAAGGATCCACAGCCAAGAGAGCCCAGACAGGGAGGGAAACAAGAGGAAATGTGAGTTCAAATTCCAGCACACACCAAACATATCAATGTATACAGTGTATGAATACATGTCATCACGCTAAATCAGTGTACAGTAGGAACTGCAATTCAGTAGCACATCACAATACTTGAAACATGCAAACACATGAGGTGTTAGAGGATATCTGAACACCACAGTACTGCCCTACACAGGCAGAGAGCAGGTCCTACAGAGAAGGTGGAGTTGTGAGTAAAGGTTTTCAGGCTGTCCAGGTACACTATGTAACACAAACCTAATTTGATGAGTTTTGAGGAAGATAATCTTGCTGAAAATTGGCATGGACCATACAGAATTTGTGAAAAAATGCACATACAGCATTGTACTATTAAGTCATCTCAAGACATTAATCAATTACATTACAACATTACGCTACGCCTCTGCGTTCACAGAACTGCTAACACTGAGCACAACAGTAACCACTTCAGTGACTTCAGCGTACAAGTGTCATTCCTGCTTGCTGCTTGTTTTAATCTCTACAGCGTACAGCGATTACAATTTTATTGTTGCTAAAACTAAACATTGGCTGTTAACAAGCATAACAGTTTTTTTATGCTGCTGTTAAACGTGTCTAAAGTGATACACTGATTTTTATTTTTATTTGATCTTGTTGTTAACTATGGTCCAGCCCTCCAGCAAAGAGTTGGTGCCAGGTTGGAACCAGTTTTCCTGTCTGAGAGCCGTTTCTTTGGCTGTGGAGACACAAAGAACTAGTGCAAAATTAAGCACTAGCTCCCAACCAGCCGCAGAACTTGTTTAGTTTAGGTAGTTTGGTTACATGTCTAGCTAAAGAAGAAAAAGACAACTTTCTTGTCTTCTTTATGAAATAAAACTTTATCTTGAGCACATATTGCATATTTCATAAGAATTCATCATGTGTTTTGCTACCAAGCACCAGCACAGAGAACTATCCAGAAGTGGTTTCCCTGGTCTGAAACTGCTCATTCAAAAAGCATCAAAAGTGATCTGAGAGGGGGGATGCTTTGCTGCACTGAATTAAGATGATGGCTTCTCATCTTCTGAATAATCTTTATTTCATATTTGTGAAATACTGATAGCACCTTTTCTTTTGGCTTTTGCTGTTAGGGGTCGGCACAGCAAACTGACTGATCCGCACAAATATGTGGTTCCTGCATTCTGTCTTTGTAGGGAAGTACAGCAGAAAATACAAGAACAGTTTATATCATAATATACTATATACAATATTAAAGCATGCTGTTCCATATATGTTCAACACCAAACCATTAGATCACACTAGAAACACATGCAAAACGTACATGAGAAGGGAAAAAGAGGGGCATACCTTGTTCTGCCATCATATGTGCAAGGCCTTGAGTGGATAAGAGAGGGATGAAGAAGAGGGAAGGGAAAGAGTGAAAAAGAGACACACTTGGATTCAATACTCATTGGTATTGTGACGATACATGTTTTTTCCAGAAGGGAAAGCATGACATCAGAACACACTGAGAGGTATCAAAGCTTCCTGTGACTGACCAGGAGGCTTCCTCATAAGAAATACCAGCATGTCAGTAGAAGTAATAGCATGCTCAAACCTCATGTCTACCGTAAGTTTAATAACAGAGCTTACTGACCTGATGTATGGATTTAAACCTGTAATAACTGACTATTGCATAGACAATTCATCACATTTTAATTAAAATTATGGTTAAGTGATAGAATGTCTGTCAGCATAGAATCTCTAATCCAGCTTGCATGTATTCTACTAGGTCAGATTTTAAAACCAAGATGCTTCACTTTTGTGTCAAATTGAATTGATGGGGACACAGTTTGCAAGCTTTCAGTGTATATCCAAATAACCACATATAGCTACATATAGCATATCTATCTACACACTTAAAACCCCCAAAATGTAAACGTTATGGTTTATTAAAGTCATTAAAGATGCATTTTTATATCTGCCAATTACTGTACATACTGTCTTACATGCATCTATACCACAATGGAGCAGTGAATTACCAAACACATACTACAGTATATTTCTTTCCCTAGTCTCTCTGGAAACAGGCTGTAAAACTCAAAAACTCTACAAATAACGGCAAAGGTTCATATTTTACATGTTGTCTGTCTCAATTTAAACTCACCTGGTGTATTGCTGTTGACCTCTGCAACAGAAAGAGACAGAGAAAACAAGCAAAGAAACAGAGCATTAGAAACACTCATATTACTTGCATGTTGACTGTCATGCAAATGATTATACCCTTCACAGTCCATGCAGAGAGCTGGCAGTGGGCACAGCCATGTGCATGTCTTCTAAAAACTGAGGTTTTCACAGTGAGGAGTTAAAACAGCGACACTTTGCCTCACTTCGATGAAATTTAGAGAGAAATATCCAGCATGAAGAAAAAAGCATCTCTTTCTTTTACAGACTGGCACGCACACACTTACACACAGCTCTTCCTGTCAAATTCAAGTTATCAGCATCTAAAGATGGTGCTGCTAAATAATATAGACAAACACAAGGACAAGAACCACACTGATCTTTGTGCTTTTCCTTACTGCCTCTGTGGGAGGGGAAAATATGAAGTTTGTTGAAGACTCAATGATGTCAAAAACTCTGGAGACGATGAATATCCATTAAAAACCATACAAGTTATAAAGCTGGTTACACCATCTGGAAATTGAGTAATAATGCCATGTGTCATCAGCATAGAATAGAAATGTTCTGATTTTGATTTCGTTAAAGGATCAAAATAAATGGAAAAATCTAAAATTATTAGATTTTACATTTAATTATATTACAAATAGACTTATAACACCAGAGACTGTTTATGTTTTATCAGCTTAGAAATGTTGTGATTGTTGACATTGTTGGCATTTGTGATCAGACTACATTTCATGACCAGTGTAGCACCATTGCTTTTCCTTTCCACTGTATAATAATGTGGCAGCGTGACACAGCTCAAAAGACAAGCTGATGGGAGGAAAAACTACACGTAGTCCTTGTTTTCACTTTCTTAATCTCTCTCTGTTTCTGTCTGTCTACTCTACACACACACACACACACACACACACACGTGCACATACACACATAATCTGCTTTAATCTCCTTCTGTCAAGAGTGTTCCTCTTCTGTTTGTATTTGAGTGTGGAGTTCAATGCACCATGAATCTCAACTAAATCAACTGGTTCAGAAAGCACACAAAGGAACTGAGGCTTTAGTGAGATTATCCAAACATGCGTGCACACATGTCCCATATGACCATTTGACCAAGTCAACACTGGAGCACAGCTGACACAAGTCCTCTTGTTTAAAGTGAATTAATATCTAATGCATATCTGATTGACTTCCATCTGCTTGCATTAACATTAATACCATAACGTGCCCAATTAGTCCCCACTAAAACATTTAATGCATCTCAACTCCATTACCTTTTAATCCTTTTTCCAGCTACTTCATTTCTGTGAGCGTTCTAATTAGATAAAGCCACATACTGTATATAGGAGTCATCATATGAGAGCAACGACTTTGATCAGGAACATTCTCTCATTTTTGACCTGTCCATTATTTGGCAAACTACATGGCCACTTGACAATAAGCATGTGTCATGAATCATCTTTTATCCAGTGGGAAGACATGAGTCATGTCTCCTTTTACATTCGGTTATTACTCCCGTTCCAGTTTCACTTTCAAAGCTCAATATCTGTCAGCCTTTCTGCTGATCAGCTGCATTCACATGCCCTCCCTCCTGCTCTGTGATTATTTTGTCCCATCTCTTGACCTATTTTATTTTGACAGTTTACTTCCCCTGCATTGTGCCTCTGTTTCTATCTTTAGGCTTTGGTGTGTGAGAGAGAGAGACACATACATATTTAATAAGCTACATGTCAACAAACCAATAAAACCATTCACAGGGGCAGGCTTACCGGCATTAAATTGATTAATTCATTTATCAAGGAGTTAAAAATCCCCCTCCAGTTCCTCTCTGAAATTCTTCCTAAAAGACCCAAACAGATCGACATTCTTTGGAGGCTTTACCAAACTTATTTATTCATCAGTGGACACATAATCTAGGTAAAAGTTATACTTGGTCTTTTAATTCAATACCCAGAAGGTGAGGTGAGGATACCAGGGGATTAGAGCTCAAAGTGGATTACTTAAAGGGATGATTCATGATGTGTTGGATAAAATGGGAACGCGGTGATTAATGAGGTATTTCAAATTCAGCTTTTTCCCCATCACTTCTGGTTTTACTAATTGTTTTCTGCACATATAAACTTAGAAGTTAAACCAGTTCATGTGGTAAATATGTGACACACACAGCATTCCCACTGGATAAAAGATGAAGTCGTTACAGTGATGAAGGCTTGATTGTTATTGTTTTCATCATTAGCAGCATAGTAACAGCTATAATCTTCTTACTGTCCAATTTTGCCGGCAACCATGTTTAATGGTGAGATGAACACAAGGGCAGCTGGAGACACAGTCAGGGAGGACCGCTGAAGCCATCTGCTCATGTTGGGGTATTGGTGGTATACAACTAGTAGAGTGTAATCATCCAGCAGCATGGCTGCAGATTGAGAGATGTTTTTCTACTTAATGCACAGCAGAGGTGCTGTGAAAAATGCAATACTGTGTTAATGTCTTTCAATGCAAGAAAGAATAGCTGAATTCTCATTTTCCTCATTAGTCCATCCTTGTGACAAAAGTTAGTTATGGTTTGAATGGATTCCTATTCCACAGCATAACATAATTTTACCCTCTCCAACTTTTTCTCAGCAGAAAGTGTTGAGGTTGAACAACTGCTAAGAGCCTCCAGGAAGAGCTGTCAGGTCCAAAGACTTTAAAGGTCTTCATCTTCCACATCCTTCCATTATTTCCAACCCCTGGTATCTGGTTGGGTTCTGGCATGCATAGAAGTAACCAAACAACGCAAGTGTTTCTGCCTTGTGAGGACAGAAGCAGGGAGTGAAGGGGGTTTGACTGATCCATCCAACTTATCACCACAGAGGAGGGCTGAGTTAATACACGCAGTGTACATCCTCATCTTTGTGCAGCATGAAATGCTCTTCCAAAGTTAGCTAGCTTCTTCGCTGCCCTGCTTGCTTTGAATTACCTCAATAGCAGCATCCACTAACTGAATGAAAGAGAGGAGGGACTGCAGTATGTGCTTAGTCTTGTACTTGGACCATCATGTTGATTTTGACAAGGTCTTATTGTTTGCATAGTACAGCCATGCAGGGCATTGCAGCATGAGATGGTCAAGAAGGTCCAGAACCCAACCTTGTCGTACATCAAAGCACAATGCATATCTTTTCAAGTTGCTGTTCTTTCCAGTGTTATAGCATCTTTGTTGGTCAGCAGGGCACCAGATGTGTGAATATTGTGGCATGGTGGTTGTTTCAATGCTGTCAGCTTTGGTGTGTCCATATTTCTCTTCATCAAGATGCCAGTCAAGACTGTGTTGAATGAAAAGGACATTATAGCAGTCTAAGCTGCCAGTGAGATCAGTAGTCTGGTAGTCCTCGATGAAGGTAGGGCAACATCAGAGACAGGAAGATCCCACAGTCCTCTATTTATCTACTTTCTACGTGAACTCGCATGGACACTACAACCACCGATTAGTAGAGTACAACAGGAACCCATAACATACTGTAAGCTTATCACTAAAACCCCTCAGACTGAATATTCTTTTGCCAGGATGCAGTTTTGGTGAAACTCTGGTGAAATTACTTATAACATTGTGTTTGGAGATTGAGTTGGAATCTTAACTTCCCAAATTGCATTTAAACCATTTGTCACACAAATCTGTGTTTCCGTTAGCAGACTGTTTCCACTGGTTCTCACCGACCGAGGACTGTATCATGTGTGACTGATGCTTTTAGTGTGTAATAAAGTGTTACATTTGAATTAATATTTGTGATTGTTTTTGCTGTAACATTACATGGAACCACTGTCCATCAGCAAAGTACTCCTATTGCCTTCATTATATTGTTATTACATTAGTGTTGAAATACAAAAAAATAATTTTTTAAATTTCAGTATATTCAAGACTAAGATTCCAGTAAATCACAATTCTCTCACTGACCTTTACCCCAGAGAAGGTTCCTGGACTCACAACATCAACAGAAATACAAGGTTTGCATAGCAATTTCTGTATATGTGTGATTCACCAGTGCGTCACCTTGTTGGATGGCACTGAATAGTTCTCAGTGCTCTGATAGACTGGGTGCATTCAAATAACTGAGATTTGATTTTTTTCACAAAGGGCTCAAGTCAATCTGCATACAGCTTAATCCCTCCTGCTCCTGTGGTCTTTTAATTTTAACATCTGCAGAGTTTAATTGAAAGTTGACAAAAAATGGCAAAGTCAAAATGACTGGAATGAATTAGTGAATGAAAACAGCACTAGTGTTAAAAGAGAGTTAGCACAGTAGTGATGATTATTACATTAAGTGGTTGTAATTTTTACAATGAAAATCTGTCCTATGTTTTGAGTACTTATTTAAATACCATACCACCAAACCCCCTGCCTAATACTGTGTAGGTCAGTGCATGGATTCCTCAGAACTGCTGAAGGTGTCTTCTGGTACCTGGCACCAACATGCCCGCAGCATGTTCTTTGAGTCTTGTCAGACCTCCACAGATTGGACTATCATAGTGGATCCTGGATCTCTTCCCCAGATAACAGACAAACACAAAACGTCATGAACTGTTCACTCGTTGGCTAACAAAGCCCACCCTTTGGTATGTCTCAATGTAATGAGATAATCAGTGCTATTCACTTCACCTGTCAGTGGTTTCAGTGTTGTGGCTGATCAGCGCAGGATTCGGATAGTGTGTACAGTACTGTAGTACCAGGACTCCAAGTACAGTATTGTGGGTAGCACATGGCTGAGGATAGAGTGAGTGTCAACCAGTCTTTACAGATTAAGAGCATAAATATCTGCTGCAATTCTTTACAGTAAGTTTCTAAGTCTCCACATTCATTCATATTTGTTTATGTTTGTGTAAAAAAAATCTGCTGCTCAGTATCCCAGAGCCTATTCATCTAACAACAACCCTGTAAAATATATGGTTATATGTTCATGTTTTGCTGACTTTCAGTCATCATATCCCCTCAAAAGTAGTAAATCCACCAATCCAGCTCAGCCAGCTTCATTAAGCATGTTATTTATCCCTTGACAATCAACAATCCAAATTCTCTGCTTGAGCTGCTTGAGTTCTCTGCTTGCACTCACCTATCACTGCCTCGCAGGAGGCAGCCAGGCAGACAGGCGAGAGAGGGGAGAGCCAGACATAAATCAACACTGGGAATGGATCCCAATGTGGAGGCTGTAAATCAAGGTTGGGAAAAGCAGCCTATCAGCCTACAAGGGTCACCAGTGGCCTCGCATCGATGCCTCACTGAGACACACAGGGCTAGTGTGTGTGAGTGTGTGTGTGTGTGTGTGTGTGTGTAAGTGTGTGTCTTTCAGAGAAAGGACTGTAAGAGGATGAGGGAGTCAGGAGAGGCAGAGGGAAGTATATGGGCACACCTTTTGCTTTAAATTGTTTTATTTATTCTTCAGTTTGTTGATGTTCATGGTCCCTAGAGAAAAGTAAAATATGTTACAACTTCACTTAAAGCTAAGCACAATAGAAAATTAACAGACTGGCTTAACAATAATGTTCTTGTTGTAATAATGCAGGCTCAGATATGTCTAAAAAAGTAAAAAAAATACACAAATGCACACAAAAAAACAATGAAATGAAATAAGAGCCGTGATGTTCTGGGGCCTACAGCTATTGTGATGCATCCAAAAAAGTGCGGACTGGCTCAAATCTGTGTGCATCTGGGACGTCTGGATGATGGGACGATGCCTGTGTAATCAGATGCCAATTGTGTAACAAGAATAGCACACTCCCGTATATTTGACGGGTACTCAGAGCAGAGAGCTCAGAATAGAGGAGGCGCACACCCTTCTCTCAGTGCCAGTCAGCTGCCAAAAACCTGATGTCGTGACAAAGCGACGCCTGAGCTGGCAGATTTTATTTAAAACTGTGGCCACCAGCTAGAATAGACAACAGCAAAAAAAAAGGACGGGCTGAAACAAAAACATTTCTACCTTACCGAGCTCACCTTGTCGGTTAGATACCCCCCTTTCAGTGAGCTGACAGAAACCAGCTCAGCAGCTTAGCCACCAGAAAGACACAGGGAAGAGGAAAAGCCCCAACGCTACCCCTCCAACCTCCACTCCATTATCTCAGACAGACTTAGATTAAAAAAAAAAGCTCTAATCTTTAAATTCCAGATTCCCTGTCTTTTTGTCAGTGTACCGAGGATTTGGCATCGGTCCAAATAGAATGTAAATTCCATATTTGTATGAGGTTACGTGAAGATGGAGGGGAAAAAAAACGCATAAAGAATACGTTAACACAAAAGAGTTGTGATCTAAATTAATTAAATAGTAAAGAAAAGAGTTTGTGACTTTCTCGTCTAAGTGGTATTGATTGTCTCATAAGGAGCCTGATTATGGTGCAGTCCTTAGCTGCTAGAAGCTGCTGGTTTGCCGAGCCCGAAGACTTTGTATTGATCGTGAATAATTAAGTGCATGACAAGAGTTTTCTCAGAGCACAGGGGGAAAAAAGCGGAGGTGCCTGCATCCATTTCATGTGGTGACTGCATGTTCCCCAATTACCACAAGAAAACAGGCATTATCACAGAGTGCTCTGCACTGAGGATTTATCACATCACAGCAAATCCTAGTTTCTACATGAAGTGAAAGTGTCTTTTATTTGGCCTGCAGGGGCAAAATACATGTGTGGGGGGTGAGTAAGGGCTTTCTTTTAATAGAAATCAATTTTGCTCTGGGTATTGAAACACTGCTCTGGCAAAATTCTCAGCACAAAAGGATGTGATATAAAACACCTGCCATCTTGTGATTGGGTGAAGAAAAGGGGCTCAGGAGTCCCCATTCTCTCCATAGACGTCCTTATCACTGCCTGCAGGACCAATGCCATTAACCTGCGCCTCACTGGCTAACCGCGCTTAGATTAGCTTTCTGATTTTTACAGCTCAGACACACACATGCGCACACACACTTATAGGGATAGTAACAATCACTGGGAGAGCCAAGCAAGTGCACAAAGTCAGACTGGCTCACACGATACCAGGTGTAATAGCAGAAACAGTTCTTAGGCTAGAGAGATGAAAAGCAAAGTTATGTGAAAAGCACCAGAATCTTCAAAGTCATAATAGTCTTGAAGTAACATGACTAGTGTATCATTGCTGATACCAGGGGAAACAATAATACAATCAAATATGCTTTTTTCTATGCTGGATTGATACAACTCTCCAATGTGAAAGAACTCATGTTCTCCGTTTCTCATTTTGAAAGATTACTGTATTTGAATGACTTTGTTGTTTGCCTTAACTTCAGCTTTACTTCTATCTGGTCCCAAACCAAATTAGCAAGGGACGCTTGTCATTACAGCTTCAATTGAAGTTCAGTAAATAAACATTAGATGCTTATGTCTATCAGTGTGAATGACATTACTTTAAATTGTGTGTTACCTTCTCTGCAGAATCGGCCCTTGTATTCTGTGTTGGAGCAGTCGCAAACTGGTTCTCCATCCACCACTGAGCATGTACCACCATTCTCACACGGGTTAACGGTGCACCACCCTTCTGACTCCAGGGGCACTTTAAGGCTTCCCAGGAACAGGGGCTTTGAGTTACCATATTTGAGGTCTGTGATTGTGCCCTTGAAGGGCTGCATGTTTCTCACTGTAGGCAGTGTGAGTGCGCCATTGCGGATATCCTGAGGCACTCCTCCCAGGAACAGGTCACTGACTATTTTCATGAACTGACGCTGAGGCCGGACCTCGTCTGCTTTGGCCTGACCATCCAGTACCAGCACGGTACGCAAGTTATACCTGCTCACAGTGGCAAAGTGCCAGTTTCCATCATCCACCCTTCTGTCAGACACAATCGTGGTCTCAGCACAGTCGATACTGAAACGCAACTGCAGTCGGCCCTCCACCACAGACAGCTGCAGAAAGTCACAGTAGCCTCCATCATCGAAATACAGCAGCACCGCCGCTGAGGCCTCTGTCTTGAACTGGAAGCTGAGGTCACCGCGGGTGCTGGCGTCCCAGCGGAGGTAGCGTGCCCACTGACCTGGTGTGCCTAAAAATTCCAGTCCCAGACATGCACTGAGGAAAACTTGCAGTCTGACAGAAAAACCCAAAAGATCCATAGTGGAAAAAAGATCGTATTAATCCAAGAGGGCGAAGAAGAATTCAATTAGGCTGAGATCTTAGAGTCTTGAGTGTTAGACTAAACTTCTAGGCTCCACAGTTTGTGTAGAGATGTATTCTCTGATGTATACAAATAAATATTTTTTATAAAAATATGTTTTTAAAGGGGAAGGGCAATAACAGGAGAACAGTCGTTGTGATTAACAGTCTTAAGCTCAATCACATTAGGAAATGAACAAGTAGTTGCAGGGCAGTGGTCGTCTGGAGGTTTTGTTCTTCTCCTCCTGAAGTTAAAGAAGACGACCAACGCGTTGTATTATTCTTCAGAACAGACCTCGTCAAGACTCATGGTGCAAGGTCTGATGGAATTAACTTTTCTATGAAGGTGAGTGGAATTTCCTCCTTCATGTTGTCCACTGGGAAATGGAGCTGACAAGGGATCTAGTGGCGTCTCTCTGTTCCATCACTGTCAGAAAAAGAGAGAAAACGTTACAATGGGTGAGCAATCACTGATTTTAATAAAACGACAAACATCCTGGAGCACTTTCTTGCATCTAAACCCCATGACAGCATTTCTGTGTACTTTTTCTATTCCTGGTTGCCACCATGAAATAAAGGAATGCTGTGTCCTTGTAGTCATTGGACAAGGCTATTGAGCTGAACAAGGTAACCCGCCAAGGAGCCGAAGGGCAATCGTCACAATTGACGACGAATGATGCACGACGGCTGTAGTTGTGTCCGAACATGGTGTTCTGCTTGAGTTCATGATCATGATGTGCCGCTCTTACTCTCTGCTGTTTATAGGTACATACACTGGGCCTTATGCCTGTGTTCACCAATTTAAAATGTAAACTGACCAGAACACCAGTAAGATTGAAAGGAAGTGACCTCCATGTCATTAGACCTGAATAGACGGACAATAAGCATAAACTATATATTTTGTTGTAATGAAGACAATGTGTGGCTGACTTTGCTTTAGTGGAGCTGTTCACAGAAAAACATACTGTACTGCTGGCAGTCACCAATCCTAATTAAAAGTGCCTTGATATTGCTGCATTTTTCCCTCCTCCACAAAGGTTGTCTGGAGTTATCAGTCATCTGCTGGGTAAATTAGTCTCATTATTGTGATGGCAGTGCATGACTATCAGTCAGCCAGGCAGACTGCCTTTATCTGATGACCAGCCTTCAGCTTTCTGCTGAATCCTGTTGAATACTAAGAGGCAGAGAGAGACACAAGTAGGTACTGATCCAAAATCCTGGCTAAATATACTGTACATAAAATGTACTATGTATTACATTTATACATGTATCTAAATATTAATGTGATGTTTACTGCCAATGCACAATACATTTACATATGAAAACCATGCCTATACAAACGATATATTCTGCTTGATTTTAAATGGTTGTGTGTTCATTAGGAGAGCCGGTGGTACGTTTCAGAAAATGACAGATACGTGAGATGCAGTTCTGTGTGTGACCAGTTGGGGCAGAATCCTATAATGTTACTAGCAGCTTTGAATCACCACAGCAACGGTAAAAATGTTTTTATTTGTTAGTTTTTTGGCATTAAGTTTTTGAAGGAACATTTTGAAGGTGTTTACATGAAACTGGAGTATTAACAAATTGTTCGAACTAAATGTTTATATCTTCAGACCTTCAGCATCATGGACATAATCATAAATACCTGGTTATGATTATGGAATTATCACAGTTTGGTTACACTGAGTCATGGTGTACTAAATATTTTACATTAAGTATAAAATATTTGGTTTGCTGTTAGTGTTAAAGGTTGAACATGCTACCTGCAGAGGCGTCCACAACAATCAATGTGTTCATACTCTCACACACTCATATCCACGTTGTTGCTCTTTGACAGTGTAGCAGAGGAAGAACAAAGCAGACAAAGCCCTCATACAAAGCCCAGTGTGCTGAACTCTACCTGCTCTTGTAACGCTTTGGACTTTATAAATACACTTGTTATTTTATTATCAGCATGTTTTGGAAGGACGAGGAAGCGGAAGTGGACAGGTTGGGGTTCCCTTCAAGCAATGAGCCAGCAAGTTTAATGCAAACTAAATCTCCTCTTCAAACAACAAATCATTTTACCAGTGCCACCTGCACCTTCATAGAGTTCTACTTACACTACAGTTTTTACATTGAAATAATGCTGCATCCTTATTAAATCCCTGCCTCACAAGAAAAACTGATACTGGTTGATGGGTCTCTTACCATTGAGATTTATTCTTGGTCTGTTACTACATTATACATAAATACAGTTTTTCTTAATTAGTACTCCAACATACTAATTTCTATGCAGATAATATAATCTGCCTTTGATGCTTTACACTTATCATTTAATTGCAGACTTGTTTTAAATACATCTTCTACAACCCCCAATGTCTCTGACAACCCTGCTTCTAAAACTTTAAATAATAACCATGTCACTCTTTCAGAGTCATACAAATAATAGGCATGTTTATAGGTTGTACAAATGAAAAAAATATGATTTTATGCAACTTAGCTGCAATTACATTACAGTGTTTATGGGAAGCATGAAAATCCATTATCAATTATGTAATTTATCTTTGGAATGAATCGAGTGCTAAAACTATTAATGGTAATTGATGGTGGGCCGGTGATGAGGCAGTGGCCATGTGTGTGTACAAAGCATGAAATAACACAGATACTTGTTGCCCAAATATAACCACGTACTTGGCACAAAAAATGTTAGTTTTGTAACAAAAAAAAAAAGCTATGTTGATTACACACAACTCTTCCTGTCCTTTCCACCAGATGACTCCACTGTCCCATCATGCATTTCTGCCTGTATCTTCTGACGTTTCTTGGATGAAAGAGAGACATCTCCAACTCAGTCTCTCCAAGACAGAACTCCTGGTCTTTCCAGCCAAACCTTCCCTACAACACAACATCAGCATCAACCTTTCTTGTGCAGGCACCAGTCATATCCTGTCTTGACTACTGCAATGCCCTAGTAGCAGGACTCCCAGCATCTGCAATCAAGCCTCTACAGATGATCGAAAATGCAGCAGCACGTCTCATTTTTGATCAGCCAAAACAGTCACATCACACCATTACTCATCTCACTACTCTGGCTTCCAGTGGCTGCTGCATCAGATTCAAAGCGCTGACATTTGCCTACAGAGTAATCAACTCGACTGCACCTTCCTACCTTCCTCACTACGTTCTGCCAACGAATGCCACTTGGTCATCCCAGCACCAAACTGCAAAAGATCCCAATCAAAGCTCTTCAGCTCGATTGTCACGCGATGGTAAAACGAGCTACCTGACGCTCAGGTACATCACTCACTATATTCAAAAGACTGTTGAAAACAGAACTCCTCCAAAACTTCATGTGTTCCTAAAATAAAAATAAAAACCAATGCTTTATATCACTATGTATAAAACTTAAACTCTTCTTCTTTTGGAACTTTACTTTCAGTGTGTGCTCCCAGACTTAGCTTTTGCTTGCTTTTGTACCTCATATGTAAGTCGCTTTGGATAAAAGCATCAGCCAAAGGACAAAATGTAAATGTAAAAAAAGTAAAAAACAAAGGTTGTGGCTGAAGTGATTTTTTTCTAGATGTACAAGGTGTTGGATTCGTACTGCAGCATCTGACATTATGGTGGAAAATAAATACGTTGTGTTGGAACATTTGACTGATTTATCCAGTGATATCATATTTGCAATTGCCATTTGAACAACATGTCCTCATTATGATAACAGAAAACATAATCCGGCTGCAGTTATATTCCATATAAAACATACTTGTGCCTGCAGTTTTGGTTGTATAGAAACATCTAAAATGTTTAATAAAGAGCACATGTGAGTGAATTCTCCTTTTATGACTTTATATTCATCTGCTGTGTTAAATCAAATGTGAGGTTGAAACTAAAATGCAGGAAGTTATTAAATTACAGTTACAATTAATTTTAATTATAAATTACACATGAAAAAACATTTTTTTCATGTAATAAATGTCACACAACACAAAGGCATGCAGTTTTCAGATTTGTCTCATGTCAGTCATACATTTCATATGTTGTTACTGTATGTAACACTGAATCCATCTTA
>OMLM01002218.1:7677-19108 GCA_900302695.1 Helostoma temminkii | reverse complement strand
TTTCGACTCCTCATTTCTGTCGTTCTGTCAACAATGAGGATCTCTGGTGTCACACACACACACACACACACAGTGTTCACACACACACACACACTGTCACACACTCTGTCACACACACACTGTCACACACACTGTCACACACACACTGTCACACACAGTGTTCACACACACACACACACTGTCACACACTCTGTCACACACACACACACACACACACACACACACACACACACACACACACACAGAGTTCACACACACACACACACACTGTCACACACACTGTCACACACACACTGTCACACACACTGTCACACACACACTGTCACACACACTGTCACACACACAGTGTTCACACACACGCTGTCACACAGTGTTAACACACACACTATCTCACACAGTGTCGCCACACACACACACACTGTCACACACAGTGTTAACACACACACACACACACAGTTGAAGTTTTATTGATCATCTGCTGTAATAAAACAGTCCTGACAGATAAGAGCACACACACCCTCACTGAGTAAAGTCCTTTATGAGCCTCCGAACTCAAACTTTACTTAAAGCTCCTCCAGGTGACGTAGAGGTTCACGGTTCATTGAAGCTTTTCTCTCACTTCCTGAAATGTCTAGGAAACAGATTATTCCACAATGGACCCAGGACCCACAACGCTAGTTTCTCCTCAGCTGGGCTTCGACCCCACCTTAACCACTAACGTTTCACTGTCGTGCTGCATCTTTGATTTTGCTTTTGTCCTTTTGGTTGTTTGAGTCATTTTGAGTCGCTGTGTGGTCGTTTCTGTGGTTCTCTGTGTTCACTGTGAAGGTCTTAGAAAAGTTCGCCACAGTTATTGTCTAGAGAAATGATCAGCTGATAGTTAAGCAGAGAGAAGAATCCCCGTTTTAGAACTCAGTTATCTGTTCCGGCTGTTCAGAACCAAACTAATTACCAGACTGTAACCAGACTTTCACTGTATTGTAATCAGCACGATGTCGGTGTGGAACCACTAACCACTGAGTTAGTACAGTATGAATCATAGTGTTTTTAGAGGATGAACAATGTTGTGCTGATAAATCAGCATGAAACTTTTAGGTGAGCAGATGTTTAAGATGTTTTTTTTGCACCCGTCGGTAAAAACAATCCACTGAATTTCTCTTGTTGCTGCTATAAACACATTAAGTAGCAGTGAAACAGGTTGAACAACACTGTGTGGGGGGAGTTATTTTAGGCATCAGATCAGTTCTTGTGCAGAAGGCTGTGCAGTGATACGGACGTAGGACCGGCTCCAGAACTTTCTCCTGCTCCAGCTCCAGATATTGGAGAGGAAAGTAACTGTACAGAATTAGTTACTATTACTTTGTTAAATGGACTTTCTATCAACTAAAATGATTCTGTGCGTGTAAATCTTCAGCCTGATACGACGCATGTTTGGATGCGAGTCACGTTTTCTCTGCGGCTGTCCTCCAGACCCACGGACACGCTTCACCTTAGAGCCACATTCTGCCTCCAGGGAAATGATAATATTACATTCTTCTGAACAGCTGTTTTCCCTCATGTACAGCTGAGTCGGCTGTTTTTACTTAATGAAACACAGATGCACTGTGGGTAACTGTGGCATTAGGCAGAGCTGAGAAAACCAGGACCCATATTTACTCAGGGAAGGAAATCACACAAAAGAGTGATGCAACTTTTAAGAGACACGTCTGTGTTCTGTCCTCAAACTGTCCTCACCACAGTCTGTGGCAGCAAAGATGTTTCTAACACTCAGCTTTAGGCCTGAAAGACAAAAATGACCTTTTGGGACAAAATCATTAAATAAAAACAGGAGCTTTCTGTGATTTGTTTAGAAACATGTCTCCTCCCACAGACTCTGACCACATGTCACTGCCTGAACTAGTTTGGTGGAGATAGGAGTGATTTCCTAAGTTATGAATGCTGATAAGGTAGGAATGTTTTCCTGCTCTGAAACCGGTAAATACGAGCTCAGATGATCAACAGATTCTGCTGGTACCCACATCGCTCCTCTCATCTGTCATTTGCCTGCAGCAAACTTACGCAAGCTGATGTTGTTCTTACAGTGGAGTGTGTCCTGACTGTCAAATATCTGTCACTAAATCTCTTCATACGTGACGGGAACAAAAGAGAATCCGACCGCTTAGTCACGCTAATGGTGTTAGCGTGGAAGCTAACGACGGTTTGGAGCTACTGGTTTAGCCCTTTATGTTCTGACACCTCAGGATTATTTAGTTCCGTAGATTTTCCACCTCACACAGGAAGTGTATTGGTGTCACAGTCTAACTTGTCCCCTAATGGTGGGACATGTTCCATTTTGTTTCTGTTTTAGCCTCTACATGTGGATTGCAGTTACTTTTCCGATAGTCCAGCCTTTTCATGGTGTTGACATAGTTGACTGTCATTTTAAAGACATAATCAATCATCACGAACCAAGTCCACCCGGTGGAGACGTCACAGAGAGGTGGCTGATGGGACTTTGGAGCCACTAAAAGTCTCTTTTATCAGAGCGGTTCTGCTTTCATCAGCCGTCCACTTGGATGGTTCCTCTGGAGACACAGAGACGTCCTCAGACCCGCTCGGCTGTTTCGCTTTAAAAGTCATATGTAACATATATTAGTGCTGCTCAGTTAATTTTACAAACATGGTTGTAGAGCGACGGTTCTGTGTCACAGCATGTTGGGGACCTTTACTTTGAAATGTGGTGACTGGCAGATGTGACAGTGTTCGTACAGTTTTCTTGTTTCCTACTGTGTTTACCATCTGCAGCAGTGGAACAAGTACTCTGATTATTTACTCAAGTAGAAGTATACACACCATGACGAGTAAAGTCCCGTCCTGTTGTGTAATGATGTGTACTTTAATATAAACAAGTACACTGTAGTTTTGGTTGTACAAAAAAATACAACAAAAATGTGCACTAGTAAAAAATATATTTCTCCTCAAAGAGTCAGTAAAGAGCAGTGTTGAGAGTAACTGAAGTGGTGAATTAGCACAGTCTGTAGTATTATGTATATTTTAATAGTCGGCCTCAGTATCTGAACTTTACTATGTAAAAGTACTCTTAACATACTTAGTATAGTGCTTTTGTAAAACATATTAGAAAAGTTGGACACTAAGCTCTGGTCCCAGCTCTGGTCCCAGCTCTGGTCCCAGCTCTGGTTAGAGACGGCAGCAGTGAGTAAAAGTTTCAGAGACTCGGCTTGATGACCTCTGACCTCAGTCTGCAGCTCTGTGGGAAACGCTCAGAAATGTTGAGAAGAGTCCACTTATCATTCCAGTGAGTCAGCAGCAGATTCCTCCTCTCAGACTGTCAGTAAACACACCACGGCTCATCTGACAGCGTCTTTGTCCCAAACCAATAACAAGAAGGAAAACTTCAGCTTGATGGTGAAAACAGCTTCTGTTTCACAGGAATCAGGGAGCGAACGTCTCACCGTGTCTCTTCTGTGTCTGTGCTTCATCAGACACTGGCTGAGTAACGGACGTCTCTGTGGAGCTCAGCTGTTCTGCTGTTTGAACGTCCACATCATGACTCGCGTGGGATCAACACTTCCGCTCAGAAATAAATCAGTGTCAGCGCCTTCTCAGCCTGAAATAATCAACTCAGCTTGTTCATGTAATGATTCACAGCAGTAAAACGTTGAAGTGAAGAACGATCGAGCCACAGTGAGAGTGGAGGACTCGGGTCTCCTCCACCCAAACCACCTGCTCATCGACAGCAGCAGTTCAGGAGTCATTGTTCACAGCGGCTGCGATAAAGTGTGAGCGGGACGTCAGTGATCGCTGTCAGCTCGTTTTATTAAACGGTTCCTGTTTTTAAGTTTGACTGACTGATTGTTCTCTGTGTTTCCTGCAGCAGACAAACATCAGCTGATGTGCAGCCATTAGTCATGAAACACACACACACACACACTCAGGTCAAGGCTGAGCTTTGTGCCTCCCTCTGATTGGATATCTGCTTCTCTTCCTGGTTTCCTGGTGAAGATGAAAGGTCGCGACCTGTTCACCTTCACGTGACGTGTAACTGTCATGCTGGACGTGTTCCTGTGTGTGTGTGTGTGTGTGTGAGGACGTTAGTTTGGTTTGTTGTTGTTTACCTGCACATGTTGGATTTTAAGTGTCCCCACTGTCTCTGTGGTGGAGGGACAGTGGACACTGGACACTGGACACAAGCTTCACTCCTTTACTCATATCAGCCACATGTAGGTTAAATGATGTGAATCATACAGAGAAAACTTTTCAAACCCGTCTCAGACTTTGATCATTTCCTACCTTTAGTGATGGAAGCTGATCAGTTTTAACATCCAGCACCTTTGCTTTGCATTCGTTCGCCTTTTGGCCTCTTCTGATAGGAGCTGGTCGGTGTGTGATGTTTAGAGGTGTGTGTGTGATCTTCTGTAAGTTTCTACTCATAACAGCAGATGTAACTGCACAGATTTCCAGTCACATGAACTTGATATATTATCTCAGATAAACAGCAATTCTGTTTCTCTCTTTCTTTCCACTCCCTCAAACCAGTAAAGGCAGATGGCCGCCCACTCTGAGCCTGGTCCTGCTGGAGGTTCCTTTTGTTGTAGGGAGTTTTTTCTCTCCACTGTCTCCTAGTGCTGCTCAGTGGATGTGTTGGCTTTTCTATATTATTCCATACAGTTGTATTGTAAAATGCCTTGAGATGACTTTTGTGGTGGTTTGATGCTGAATAAATAAACTGAGCCCTGCGATGGACTGGCGACCTGTCCAGGGTGTACCACGCCTCTCGCCTGGCTGGGATAGGCTCCAGCACACCCGTGACCCCTGCGGGGACTAAGCGGTTCAGAAGATGAATGAATGAATGAATAAACTGAATTAAATTCTAAAATGTCCTCAAGCTCAGTTTGTCATATTTGTCTGATCAAGAGTCAAAAACTCTTCAGATGACTGAGATATAAGACAGAAACAATGTGAGAGCCCAGAGTAGCTGTCATCAGTTTGACCTAAATGTTCGCTGTGTACAACTTTTGTAGATAAGTGGAGGAACATGTTGATGACTTGAACCAACAACCTTTGAGTAAACCGCCACAGAGCCTCTCAGGAAACAGTTTTCACAGTAGGACACAGCAGGAAAGTTAGATTAGAAAATGAAACCGCCCAAACTCAAGCTGATCACAGTGGCACGGAAACAAGCTCAGTAGAAGTCAGTGATGCAGCAGGACAATAACAACACTGAAGTAAATCCACCTTTTAGAGTCAGAGTCCGGATCTCGACCCGGCAGAGAGGCTGTAGACACCAGAGTCCAGAGAATCTGAAGCACTTCTGATTTGCCACCAGCACTTTGAACCGCTTTGTAATTTAACCTTAGAGGACGACATATAAATCCAACAAATCCTCACTGAGCGGCAAGAACCAAAGTTAATGGAAGAACCCCCCAGCAGAACCAGGCTCAGGATAGGCGGCCATCTGCTTCGACCGGTTGGGTGATGATGAACAAACTGCAGACAAAACACTGGGCAGGTTGGAGCAGTAAATGCACCTGCTTGTATGTACCTGCAGAAAGGTAGAAAGAGAAAAGTTCCCCATCACATTTCTACCAGTGAAGGTAGAAAAGCAGCTCATTCAGTTTTTATGTTTTGAAGCAGTGCGAACTGCAGCGGTGCAGCATCATGTTTAATATTCAGTCTGAAAAGAGGACGAGCCATCGAGCACCTTGGATGAGTCAGCACGGTTCAGGTTCATGAGGCACGGAGGCTGGACTTGTCGTCCAACATGCTGTGGCCAAATGTTTAGTCCTTGATTTGGTGATGGTTTTGAGGTTTTAACAAGAAACTGAACCCAGAAGCCAAAATCCACCACACGGACCAGGGAGTGTCAGAGATTCAACAAATCATTTCTAAACAAGTTTGACAGCAGTGGATCCCGCACTGGTTGTTGAACAAAGGTTTGTCTGTTTGGACCCCAGATGGTTCGTCCCATGGACAGTAATCAGGGGACACTAGAGGACATATTCAGACACTGAGCTCCAGGGGCCGTATTCACAAAGGTTCTTACACCTAAAAGTTGATTCTTGAGACGTTTTCAGAGCAGCAGTGACTGAGTGTGTTCAGCCTTCATCAGAGTGATCGGTCAGTGTAGCTGATGGAACATAACTGCATTGGTTTAGTGTGGACTACATGTGAACCTACTAATACTAATAATAATACTAATACTAATAGACTGAGCAGCACCGGTGTGACTTGGATTCCATAAAGATTCTTACTACATGAACCTGCACATACAACATACATTAAAGCTGTATGTTGCATGGTTGGAATCACCAAAAGCATGTTTTTATTGTCATGCGATAACGTTTGGATGAAGCGTTGGACAGTTCGGAGAAAGTTAAGACTGTTTGTTGGAACTGTAAGTTCAGATCTGATGAGGCCTTTAGGATCAGAGCTGAAACGTCTCCAACAGCACAAACAGCTTTGCTGAGTGTGGTCTGGGTCCTCCCGAGTCCAGGTGGGAGAATCCTCAGAAACTCATGGGTAATAACAGAGCAAGGGTCCTGTGGGACTACCAGGACCGGACAGACTGGAAAGTCCTGGCTAGCCAATAGGACTTTGTGGTTACAGGGAACAGAAGGCAGCAACAGGAAGGAGGAATAGAAGCTGGAGAGAAACCAGGGTCTGAAAGTGGAACTGGGAGGGAAGAAGAAAGTGAAGACCAATGTGGTTCCAGGGTGGTGGCATCTCATGACCCATTTGTCTTTTGAGCCTCTTCTCTGGTCCCAACCCTCAGAATAAGTTCATATGAAGGAATTTTCCCTCCACCTACTTTCATTAGATAGATAGATTAGATTCCATAATTCTTTCCTTACAGGAAGTGCAGTTTTACCTGAATTCTTTACATGGTGAACACATGGACGTACACCTGATCGCTGTGACACTGAGGAGAACCTGAAAACATGAGGATTGTCAGGCAGGTTCTGCAGCCTCTTCTTTCTGTTCTTCCAGGTGCACTAATGTTCCTCGGGCTGACCATTAGAGGAAAAGGTCAAACTGAACCTACTAATGTGTTTGATGTCTCAGTTTGACTTATCACCTAAAGAAAGGCTGTGACTTAGAGGACGTGCCGGTTGTGCGACCACACTGGTGCCGGTGTTGTGGTGCTTGTAAGTGGACCACGCCCATCAGAGAGGGCACAGACCCAGGAGTCCTCGGTTCTGTCGTCACACTATCGCTGTCCTTTCCGCTCCCATTGTTTGTGTCCAGGAGCTTCCGCGATGCCCTGCGACCCTCTTGAAGAAAACAGGTTGTGTGTGAGGGCCGCTGGGCTCTGCGTGGGTTTCCTGAGCCTGCCGCCAGGACTGCTGGGTATTTATGGAACCAACGCCACTGAATCACTTCCCACTTCACCCTGTACACTGAGCACTGTGTGTATTCATTAGTGTTCGAACCGTAGGTGTGTGTGCGTCTATTTCTGGCAGCAGCAGTGTGTCCTGAGCTGGTGAGACTGGAAACCAACAACATCCTCTCCCAGTCCACGCTGAGCCAGAGGCTCAGTGACAACCAATCACAATTCCTGTAACAGTTAGTTTTCCCACTGTAAACTTCCCAGAACCTGAACTCTGGAGAACCTCAGTAGTTTGGTGGAGTCATCAACAGCTACTTTTAACCCTCTGGGGTCCAGGTACATTTGACTACTTTTTACCTGAAAACATTTCACCTTAAGAACTCTTCACCGTGTCAGTGTGTGGTGTCATTTGTTTCAGCACGACCTCACCTGTGTGACGGTACTTTTTATTTTGACATACTGTATTAACAAATTGGACCTCAAAACACACGAGAAACATAAAATCTGTTGGAGTGTGTGGTCGTTTTCTGTGCTGCTGGCAGCGTCAGCATGTTGAGCGCTCGGTTTTCCTCCTGCAGCAAGAAATGATGAAAATGTTCTGGGAAAAGCATCTAGATGCTCCTATTGCTTACTAACGCATTACTCACTTATCTTAAAAAGCCTTTAACAGTATAGAGTCTGAAGTCTGCATTTTTAACACAAGTTGAAAGCAGAGCTCGGCAGGACTTATATCTTATCTTATATCGGTTAAGTGAGTTTTGACCCAGAGGGTTAAAATGATTAATTATTGACTTCTTAAGCAAAAACTTCAAGCTGCTTGTTCCTGCTTCTCAAATGTGACAAACACAGTGAAGCTGCATCTAAAATAGCACATCCCAGTGAGTCTCCTGCAGCTGGCAAGGCCATCATGCATGTGGCAACCAAAGACCATCCAGGATTAAAACCAAATCAAACCAGCTATAATGGCTCCATCCATGTTGTTTTACAGATGAATCAATCACACGTGAACTGTAGGTCTGCCATTTTCCTTGTTAATACATCCATCAGGTCCTTTTTAATGATCAGAGAGTAACGATGTTTCTCATCATTATTCACTGAAACCAAAGTGAACATCTACTTTTACATTTAGTCAGGGAACACTTTTATCCAAAGCGACGTACAGGTGAAGTAAATGAGACTTTGATTAATGCTGCGTCTTCAGTTATCCACCTACTGACGACTAAACGCAGTCTGTTTGCCTCGGTGAGCCTCCTCCTGACGTACTGTCTCACTGGGGTGGAGGTCACTGGTTTGTCATTAGGGGGCCCTGGTCTAAGTGATTAATCAGTTATCAATATTGGTGCTAGTTGATTTGTGGGGTGATCAAACCGACAGGTACGGTGGGGGTCAAAGGCTAATCCGGCCCTGCCTTCACCGCCACAGAGACAAACTTCATTGTTCATTATTTAAATATTATTCAGTAGATATCTGCTCCATCTGTGCAGATAATAAATTAGGTTGTTGGTTTTCATGTGTGTTGGTTGTGAGATAACTAAACTATAATATCATTCCAGTAGACAGAACTGTTTTGCAAAACCAAATAATACATTCATATTTTAAAGTCTGTTTTAATTTGAGGAGAAAAATAACTCAGGGAGCAGAGACTCTGAGTGGATCTGTCATCCTAGTCTAAGGTTTCTGATTTATAACTTTCATTAATCTGTTTAAAATATCAGAAGAAACGTGTTTCCGCCTGCTCGGCCTCGACTTCCTGTCTCCACTGCTCGGTTCAAATAAATCCTGAAAGATAAGCTCTGGATCTGAACCTGTTAGATAAGACTGACCGTAGCCATCACAACAAGTCAGCAACTCAGTAGGGATTAAATTCAGTCAGCAAGGGATTAAAATCAGTCAATAAGGATAATATTCAGTCTGTAGGGATTAAAATCAGTCAATAAGGATAATATTCAGTCTGTAGGGATTCAATTCCTTCAGTAGGGATTAAAATCAGTCAGTTGGGATTATATTCAGTCTGTACGGATTATATTCAGTCTGTAGGGATTATATTCAGTCTGTAGGGATTATATTCAGTCAGTAGGGATTATATTCAGTCAGTACGGATTATATTCAGTCTGTAGGGATTATATTCAGTCAATAGGGATTATATTCAGTCTGTAGGGATTATATTCAGTCAGTAGGGATTATATTCAGTCAGTAGGGATTAAATTCAGTCAGTTGGGATTAAAATCAGTCTGTAATAGTTTGTTTCAGTCAGTAGGGATTATATTCAGTCAGTACGGATTATATTCAGTCTGTAGGGATTATATTCAGTCTGTAGGGATTATATTCAGTCTGTAGGGATTATATTCAGGCAGTGTGGCTTCAGTGAACATTGCTTGTTAAAAAACTGTGGCCACACTAAGATCTGGCCTGAGCCTGCAGGCAGATCAGTATTTAATCATTGAGGCCTTTTCCAGGAATCATTAGTGACCCACGGAGCGGATCTGTTAATGTTTAATGACTTTATGTTTTAATGGTTTATGGCTTTTATAACTGGGTGAGACCTGCACTGAGGAGCGGCCATGTCAGTGACCTGATCCACCTGATACCTGCAGCAGTAATATAACAGATCCTCGGTGTGTTTGTAATCCAGCCTCAGACCTGTTGCTATGGTTACTGCAGGTTAGTACACCTTGAGCTTAGAGTGAGCGTACATCACTTTAACAACGAGCTTTCTGTTCTCTCAGAGGAGGTATGAAGATCCTTGTGGTTCCCAGGTGCCGGTGTGAATTAGCATTTCCTGTCGCTGTTGCATAAAGTCAGGTTAAACTTTACCAACTGCTGTTGGGTGTGAGCTAAGTTTCACAAGAAGTTCGTGAGGCTCAGTTTGGGTGTGTTCACATTAAGGACACACACACCCGAGAGTCCGAGACACCGACTGAACCTGAAGACAGTGTGAATCCTGCGACCTGAAGGAGCATGGTTTAGTTACAATAAGGACCTTTGTTCATGGTTAAATGTATGAATGTGGTTATGGAACGTAAGCTCTTAACCCTCTAACTGTAATACCGCTACACTGATAACCTGCTGAGTCCCCTTCACCTCCTGCTGTGCATCCTCTCCTCTGATGCACCACTGTCACTGTCACCTCTCCACTAACGTTTGTCACACTCTCTGCTGCGAACCGGCGAGTCAGACTGTTGGATTGTGATGTCAGACGTTACCACGACCGTTAAGAATGATGAAAAACCTAAATTCTGCTTCAGCGTTTGACTGAAAAGGTCAAAGCGACACCTCCTACGTCCTCCTCTGAGCCGAGCCGGGCGCTTTTCACTGGGAGGAGGCGGATGTGTTTCCACACGTCACCACACTGTGTGTTTCGGTGTGTTATCTAACAGGCTGTCATGAAGTGTCAGTGACTGGGTCTTATCAGCAGCTGAGAGACTGAAGTTATTAACTCAGGAAGAGTCTGAAATGCAGAACTTCCTTCATCATTGTTTTAAATTTGATCAGAATAAAAACACACTGCACGTCTCCATCGTTTTCACGTGAGAACAGACTCTGGGTTTATTAGCAGTAGCATTAAAGGTTTATATAGAACTATATGTTTAATAATTATAATAGGATAAAGTAAGGGCAGTTAAATTTATTTTTTCTCAGTTTTTCTCAACTGATAATTACATTTGTTGTTCTATTGTTACCTGTTGTAGTTTTCTCTCTTTCTTCTGACTGGTTGAGGCAGATGGCCACCCACCCTGAGCCTGGTTCTTCTTTTCCTCTCCACTTTCTCCCAGTGCTGCTCAGTGGGATTTGTTGGATTTTTCTATATAATTTTTAATGGGAGATAATACGCAGCCTATTGGAAAGTTTTGTGACTATTTCAGCTCCAAATGGTGATACTAGAGTATCATCTGGTTCACACGTGGTTCCCTTTTCTTCATATGACCAGGTTTGAGTCAGTTATTCAAAAACTTTGTGCTTAAACCAGTTGTTTAGAGCCAAAGACCTGTTGCTCTGTTTCTGTATCATCTAGAGTCATCTGAAGGCATCACTAGGACAAATTTCCCACTAACGGGTTCATCTCTCTCTCTTCCTCCCCAGGTTCCTCCCCCCTTGTCCCCCCTC
>OMLM01002217.1:53871-78882 GCA_900302695.1 Helostoma temminkii | reverse complement strand
ATATGTATTTTTTTCCCTTCTCTCTCTTTTCTCTCCCCTTGTGTTTTTCTCCTTGGATGATAGTCTAGTGAAACTACCTAACTAATCATACTGAGGCTTGATTCAGCCTATGGGATTATTTTCAAATGTGTGATTTGTAAAACTACAACTTATAGCTGAACAATAGTGATTGTGCAGACATGTGCAGCCTTGGGGTCTAACAGTCAGAGGAAAAGCAAGTTGAGAGGGAATGGGAAGGAGGCAGGAAAGTCTCCCTCAGGAAGGATACAGCAGGGCATGAGACAACATGGCAAGAACATGGAAGGCTGCCAAGAGTAGTTTGGCAGACCTCGGCTGACACAGCACTTCATTGCTGTGGCCACACAAGCTCTCTTTGGTTAAGCCTTACGGGACTTTGCACTGAAACAACCTTCTCCCACCTTGTGTATGTAAAGGGTGCACACACATCAAGATCAAATGAAGTCAGACATCATACTACTCTTACACAACCAATATGAGAGAGCTTTTCAATTGCTATGTAGGTACAAGTAATGCTTTATGAACTAAATTCAGAACAGACATCAGCATCTAACAGACCACACAGAACACAGTGCACACTCAAACTCGTAATCTTGTCAGTACACAAATAGGGAGCATTTATTCCCCAATTTCTAAACCTTTGCTTGTCTCTAATAAACTAAATCACAACTAAATATACAGCTAAACTGCAATCCCCATTACGGGAATTGGAACCAATATGATATAAATACGTTGATCCTTAGGATATTAACGAAATGTCTGCAGTGATCTGTCCCTAACCCTAACCAAAAGTATTTTTCATGCCTAAACCTAACTTCACACAGCACTCTGGTCTCTGGTGAGTGTCAGTCTTGTGCATTTTACGCCTGCCATACACCCCAACCATGTCCTTGCAAATTAATTCCAGTTCATTAGTATGATGATTCAATTATTCATTCACAAAATATGTTGCCTGACAACATAATGATGGCCTAAGATACAAAAACGTAATCCAGTTGCAATTATGTTTCTCAGGAAAACGTAATCTGGATTACAATTTAGTTGTGTAGAAACAGGGAAACAGGAGACAGGGTTGTAGTATTCACGAGTACACAAAAACGCTAAAATAGTAACAGAATCAATACAAACTGAAACTGAATTCACATTGTCTTACACTTGACAAATTAGTCAAATACAGTCACAGGTGATTATATGCAGATGTGAACAGCTGTTTTTGTATGCAGATATGTTCCCCACATGCACACGTAATGATGACCTCCTGACAGCAAGAAGAAGAGCTCCTTTGTTTGCTAAATTTGGCAGAACAACATGAAAAGAAAGGAGAAAAGAAAAACAGCGCGTGCGCCTGCTCAACAAGAATAGAGTGTACATACATACAATGCACACAGCTCCTAATACAAACGCTATCAGGCTTGTTTGTGGTATGAGCAGTTCATGTCACAACTTTGGGCTGTAAGAGGACATCTACTCAGTGACTGTCAGAGGCCCTTGCAGATGGATTTTGACAGATAACTTTTGGCTAAGTGAGCAAACAGGAAAAAGAAGACTTCCCCACCCATGAAAATGGCTGAATAATGCTTTGCCTCTCATTCACCCATATAGGAGCTACCTCACACCCATGGCAGCGAGCCACCATGCAACTAATTTAGACAATGTGATTACTGGGCAACCCAGTCAGCCCTCTAAGCCATTGCCCTTTCTGTACTATAGCAAATGGGTGGAGGTATCTGATATCTGAGAGACTGCACTTTAGAAAGATAAATACAGTGCCTATAAAAGTACTGGATGTTTCACCCTTTTATTGACTTTATAAATTAATTATGGTCAATATAAACTGTCGACTTTGACGAAACAATTTCAGAGAAATATCTCATTAATGTCAAAATGAAAACAGGTTTCTACAGAGTAATTAAAAAAACATGTAAGGTGTAATCAGTGTTTGCATTAATATTCACCCCCTTCACGTCAGTATTTAGTAGATGCACCTTTGGCTGCAATCACAGCAGCCAACAGAGTCTGTGTGAATAGGTCTTAATTAGGCTTGTACATCTGGACACTGGGGGTTTATACCATTCTTCTATGCAAAACTGTTCAAGCTCTGTCAGGTTGCATGGGGATTGGGTGTGAATAGCACTTTTCAAGTCCATCCACAATATCTCTATTGGATTGAGGTCTGGGCTTTGACTTGGCCACTCCAGAACATTCACCTTATTGTCAGTAAACCATTTCCGTGTATCTTTCGCCGTATGCTTCGGGTCATTGTCTTGCTGGAAAACAAATCTTCTCCTCCAGGATTGTCCTATATTTTGCCAAAAAGCATCGTTTTGGTCTCATCAGACCAAAGAACCTTCAACTTGACCATGGAGTCTTTCACATGCCTTTTGGTGAACTCAAGTTGTGGTTTAACATGAGTTTTCTTCAACAGTGGCTTTTTCCGTGCCACTCTCCCATAAAGCTTTGACTAGTGAAGAATCCAGGCAACATTTGTATATGCACAGTCTCCCCTATCTCAGTTCCTGAAGCTTGTAAATCTCTCTGAGTAGTCATCATTGTGTTGGTGGCCTCCTTCACTAGTCTCCTTCTTGCATGGTCACTGAGTTTGTGTGGACGGACTGTTCTAGGCAGATTTAGACATGTGCCATGTTCCTTCCATTTCTGGATAATGGATTTCACTGAACTCCAGGGGCTCTTCAGTGCCTTGGAGATTTTTTTGTGTGTAATGGTAGCCAGTAATACTGATTAACCAGTGACTGGACCTTCCAGACACAAGTGTCTATACTGCAATCACAGACACATTCAAAGCACTCAGGTGATCCCCATTTCACTAACTGTGGGACTACCATCAACAAATGTCTGGACCTCTGTTGGATTAGGTCAGTCATTTTAAAGGGGGTGAATATTAATGTAAGCACTGATTTCACAGTACAGGTCATTACATTTTTATTTCAGGTAACTGACATTACCATGTAAAAACCTGTTTTTACTTTGACATTAATGAGGTATTTTTCTGAATTTTTTTAACTTATATTAACCATGAATGATTTATAATGTCAATAAAAAGGTAAAACATCCAAGGGAGTGAATACTTTTTTAGAGGCACTGTCGTTTTGGATGCAGTGCGTGTTGTGATTAGAAGACCCACAGTGATTTTATTTGTATAAAATATGTACTTCTAATATATTTCCTCATAAACATACCTTAAAACAAAGCACAATTCTATCTCTCAATAGGTATAACCTAAATTATAATCTGTGTTTTAAGTCAACTCTACAGTAGACAACAGAGTGTAACATACAGTAATTAACCATCTAGGTGAGTAAACTTAAAGGAGTTTTAAGTGAACAAAAAAAAATACATTCAGAGAGTCCAACTATGTTTTCCTTGGCTTCTGGGAGAGTGAACTTTCATTGCTTGTTTTTTCTCACATAATACAGGGAATAATGCAGGGAAGAAGCAAAGCTTCAAGAAGCTGTTTTTGGCAGCTGAGTTGCTAATAATTTATAATGGTCAGTAAGAATTTTCCAACAATGGTTATAAGAATATTAAAAAAAAATCACAATTAAACAATAAATGAGGGCAAATATATTGAAGATTTCAATGGACATTGCCCACAGAAGCAAGTGAGCAGGCAGCAGACCTATTAATAGAATAACTTTACATGACACACAGTCCATGATGGTCACGGACTAGCTTTATGTTAACATGAACTCTGTAAAAGGTGACATGATTAGTTTGCCAGTGAGGTAAGATAAGCTAATATTAGCTCACAGTGACAAAGGAGCAGTGCCGTCACCAAACTGCTTCATGGCTAATTACATGGCCATTCCAGTGCCTGACACTATCATCCGGTGCTGCACTGTTATAGGAAACAAACGTCCACTTCCTATGCTCACTGCCAGCTACAAATAATTTAAGGAAAAGCTCCTCCCAGATGTGAGGGCAGCTTCGGGTCTTATAAATTGAATAAGTCTTGCTTTTACAACCACTCAGTGTGCGCCAAAAGGTTTCCCTTCCGTTCCACATGCCTATTACTTATTTGGAGAACCTAATAATGATTATTCAGGGTGGCAGTGGCCTAGTGGTTAGAGTGACTGTCCCATCATGTAGAGGACAAGGGTTCAATTGCTGTAACAGCAGTATATCCTGGCCAGAAGCCCTTCAGAAAGATGCTGGAACCACTCAGTCACCAAAAGGCACTTTGGATGTGATTTAGTTTTTTAAACAAAACACATTAGAGCAGCCAAAACAACTGGCAGGTCGTCAAAGGAACAACAACCAAATGTCAATATGGTATTAGAGTAAAGTGCGTTACTGCTCACAACAGGTGATGGAAGATATGAACAAACTCCTGCATGATTAATCTAGCTGCGATTGTGATCGCAATGTCAGCCTGCGCAATTGCATAACTGCAAAAGACTGCAATTTAGTTACATAAATATATGTGAACGCATAGTCTATTCTGTGTTTGTGTGCAGTTTGCTCACTTGATTGATTTAGTTAAACTTAAGTTAAATTCAACTTGAATTTTTAGGTTTAATCTTGTTTTCTTAAAACATAGAGTTTAGTTATGTGAATGAGTATTTTACATCATTGTGGCCCACAGCCCACCACTCTTTGTAGAATTGTGTTATTTCAGCCACACTTGAGGTTTTTTAAGCATTAACTGCCTCTTTAAGACCTTGCCATAGCATCTCAATTGGATTCAAGTCCAGACTTTATGTTTTTTTTGGAGCCAGTCAAGGGTAGACTTACTGGTGTGTTTCAGATCATTGACCTGCTGCATAAACCAAGTGTCCTTTAGCTTGATTTCATGAACTGATGGCTGGACATACTCCTTTAGGATTTTCTGGTAGAATTTAAGGGTTCCATTAATTAGGGCAAGTTGCAAAGCAGCCTCAGACTATCACACTACTACCACCATGTTTGACTGTTGATCTAATGTTCTTTTTATGAAATGCTGTGTTAGTTTTAGGCCATATGTGATGGGAGGCAATTATGTTTTCACTTTCACTTTTCACTTTCTCAGTATTAAATTTTGTTTGATGATCTGAATCATTTAAGCATGACAAATATGCAAAATAAAGTGAATAAATAAATCAGGAAGGGAGACAATACTATACAATGTATACTGTGTACTGTAACATATGTATTATTCTTGAAACCAAACCAGTCCCACAATAATTGCAACTTGACATTTTTGCCAAATCATGCAGTATTACTGTAAAATACAAAATATAAATACACTAAAATGTTATGTAAAATACCTTCCAGTAGTCTGCCAAGTCATGATGATGTGCAACAGGAATTTAAAAAGTTAGGACCACTGTATATATTTTCATTAAATCAATTTTAACAAGGGCAGAATAGTTTAAAAATGTTTTGAGGTCATGGTTTTTGGTTTGGTTTGGTATATTTTTTGTAAAGCAAGGCAACTGGCAGTTTTAACATACTTGTGATTTAATTGAAAAATTGGCTTTTGAATTTTGAGTAAAAACATCAGAAACAAACACTGCAATTGCTTAAAAAATATTAAACTTAATTGAAAAGTAAAATGAGGATCTTCTAGGATCAGACATTTTGGGGTGGAGGTTCAGAATTAACAACAGCAAACTTAGCATGTGTCACAGTTTCCAGCCTGATTTCCTGTCATGCCCATATTTGGTCTAATTACTCTCTGCCTGTGCACTCTCTTACCTCCTGGTTCAGCTCTCCCTCATCAACCTGATCACTAACACCTGTCTCTGTTCCTACTGAAGCAGTTCTGTGGTACTCTCCCTCTGCCAGATTGTCAACCTTCACACTAGAAGTGGTTCTCTAGTCTTGCCTTGCTTTGCCTTTGCAACCCTAAATCTAAATCGGAACCAGAATTTGGACTTGTTTTGGACTGTGTTCCTGTCTAACCCCTTTCTGTACTGTCTGCTTAACTTAATACTTGACCTGTTACCTGTTACTGGACCTAGGATTGTGTATTTATGAAAGTATTTACTCTGACAACCTGGCTTCTGACTATGGACCTTGCCTCGTCTAACCCCTGAATTTAACCTGCACGACTATCGGACCAATATGTGCTCTCTGTAAACCTGTTGTTTGGAACTCAGTGTGTCTGTTCATTCTCTTCTCTATTTAAGCACCATACTCACCTTGACCTTGCCAAAGAGTCTACAAGAACACCACCACCTTTTGAACTCGCTTGTCTCCCCTTTTCAGATCTTCACCCCAGTCATCCAACCCAGAAGTAAAACCAGTCCTGACCCCAGCTCCAGTTTCTGCTCACTGTCTCCCTTAACCTAAAAAAATCCTTTAATCCAATCTGTCAACCAGTTATTGAGCCCTGTTCAGACAGCAATTCAAAACCCATTATTCTTTTTGAACTGATGTTTCATCTGCTGTTAACTGTACCTCTCTGTCTGCCTAAACTCGGACTCATGGACTGCACGTTATACCCAGAGCACATGCTATTTACCTAGAACACCATCATCTCACCAACCACCTGCCATCTTGTGAGACACTAACCCGACAAACCACTCTTGTCTTTGCCACACCAATCCTGCCTCCGCCTGGCTCATCCAAGAACCCCTCACTCGTCTCCTTCTTTCACTCACCTGCCCCGTTTCTGGTTCTGGTGTTCACTCACCTGTCCAGTTCCTGGCCCCCACATCACCTGTCTAGTTTCCTGCCCCTGCATTCACTCACCAGTCCTGTTTCCACATTCCTACACCACCTTACCTGCTTGACATTCACCGTTTTTATAATAAATAATTTAAATTCTCCCACTGTGTGTCCAACTGCATTCTAGGTCCTACTAAAACAGAGAACCATAACAGATGTAATCTGGTGAAATGTCATAATTGGTTGAGGTGGATACTACATCCATATGCTATACCTGTCTATGAGTTCATATTAACCCACGTGGGGTCTCCCTGCATCAGTGTAAGGGGTAAGTACTTGCCTCCAGTTGGTGGTGAGTGTTCATAATAATTACCTGGGTCCAATCTTTTCTTTAATCTCACCTGCAGGACCAAGTTGTCTAGCTGGCTTTAGCCATTACCCATTTTCTTTACAAGACACCATGTTCCATGACATTATGCTTACACAAGTGTACATGCAGATCTTTTCAGTTTTGCACACAGAGCTTTTTACATGGCGGGGATAATTAGGGCACCGTAATCAAAGTATGCCGCTATCCGGGTGCTGATAGCATGTTATAGCAGCTCCAAAATGTGCTAAAAGTTATAAATTAAACACAATCCTGTGCACCGGACAGAGTATATAAGCAGAGTGAGTATTTCTGCTCCTCATTCAGGGGTGTTCGGGCTTGGTCATACTTCAGGCTCGTGGTGACATAGGCTGATCCTTCCAAAGCCATTCGCTCGCACTCTGGTACTTGTTCTGGTACTAGAATGTGCACTGTGTGTGATGCATGTTCCCCATCAGAGATTGACATAGAGATCTAGGGAGTGGATCATCCTTTTTTAAAAGACCTGCTCAAATGTGAACACTAGTTCTCTCTGGACATGCCAGTCAACACAGTTAATAACTGAAGGGCTGTGCAAAGCTTGGCTGAGTAAAGTGAAGCAGGTAGACTGAGGGCCAGGATCGTTTATAAGAGTCATGTTTGTGCTCGCTTAAATCGCATGTCACAGTTTTAAATATGTCTTTTAAAGCCAATCATAATACAATGAGGGATAATAACGAATTATGACAGTATTTGTATTACCTTGTCCATCAAAATGACAGACAACGAGAAAGTCAAACACAACCTCTGGTGCTGACCACATTAGGCCTGAAACCATCCATTTGAACTATTTAACTAACTAGAAAGACACTAATAAACCTGGGAAAACTTACTATCATGTTGAGCCACATCATTTATTTAACAAAGGTAGTGGGATTCTGCAAAATACTGAATAAATAATGAAAGTCCCTGTGTTTGTGAACTACAACAATCAAATTAGAATGGCTAACCCAAGCTGTCTTGTCATTATCACTGTAGTCTTCAAATATCTGACCACTTTCTCACCTGGTCCTTTTGCTCCCTGCTGCTGACTCCATCCAGCTCTCGTGCCTTCTCTCCCTCTCTGTCATCTTCTTTCTTTGTTCTGTCAACCAAAAGGCGAACATAATCCTCAATCACTGTATTGTTTACATTTGACGTGCCTTTATCACACACAGCCAGGTAAACATCCACGCTGTAGGAGGAAGTTAGAGTCAAACACGGTCATATGAATTTGCGTTAAAAATATAAATATAAAAATACATGTAATGCATTAAATTGTCTATCTTAATTACTTTTTGTTAATGCATTCTTGTTGACAGTCTTAAAATGAACATTTTATTTTATTGATACAAAATTGAAAGGACAAAATTATTAGCTGTCTTGCAATTAATAGTCAATAGTGTAATCTTTGACTCACAAATGCCAGGAGCCTCTTTTGGTAGTTTCTAACAAGGTTGGCACATGTCTTCTGATGGAAATTGTTCGAGCTCATCGAAACTGGGTGGTTTTTGAGTTAGACATTAACCCTGAGGCCCAGATTCTAAATAAGAATGACATTTCTGTTCAAAAGGGTCATTCCAGGACTTTGATTTTGATATTTGATTTTCACAGATTGGTTAACATCTTAGCATCTTTACTTCTGAAAGACTCTGTCTCTCTAAGACACTCTTTTTATAAGAAATCATGTTACTAACCTGTTGCCAATTAGGCTAAGTGTTAACCAAGTTAATTAAAAATATTCTTCCAGCTCTTCCTAGTTAGTACCACATATTTTTTCAGCCTTTTGTTGTCTCTGTCCCAGCTTTTTGAGATGTGTTGCAGCATCCATTTCAAAACTACCTTTTTTATATTGTACATAGTGTTCTTTTTTTTTAAGTGATATTGAGAATAAAATATGTGTTTACGAGGTTTTCCTTCATTGCATTCTGTTTTTATGAAGATTTTACCCAGCATCCCAACTTTTTTTGTAATTAGGGTTGTATGTCTAATACAATTTCCTTACATATGAATCACTTCTTGAATACAGTCTAAGTGTAATGGTCTGGAAGAACCTGGCAGAATATTTGATTGCAGCATAAATGCTGGAATATCTCTGCTGTTGTAATGCCTTTAGAAAGACATTACAACAGCGGTTGTAAACAGGGCAAGCAGAACACAGATCCTGACTCAGCTGATACAAAATAAATAAAGATTATGCATGTATTTCCATGGGAATTCTGCAAGTCAGAATATGCAAGAACCTAAACTAGACTGACAGACATTGAGCAACAGAGTAATCATTACAGTGCAATCTTACACATCAAAAGCCAAACAAAGAAGCGTGCGATACAATTTTAGAAATGCAAGATTAATATCTACTTGTTATCACCATGCCAGCAAAATGCCACAATATGATTTTAAAGCCTAGGGGTCCTGCAAAGAAGAAAACACATTGAAAGTAATGATGACAAGGGAGCTTCAAACATTAGACAAGTAGAAGTCTGGAAATTTTTCAAATTTGGTTGTTGGCTCTTTTTAATAATTGATGTTTAAAGCAAACAATAATTTAGTGTTGACATGCCTAGGAGAGAGGGTATATAAGGATACAACTAACCAAATAACAACCACAGTCAACAGTTAGCTATTGTATGACAGCAACTGTACATATTTAATAGTTTAAAATGCCTGCACATGATGGTAAAGATCATCTGTGTTTACTATGATGGGAGAAAATGAATGCAAGACCTTTCCTGTTCTAATAAATGTAAACTGTTAAATACAGTGGAATTGAAAAACACAAACATACGGAACAGGACAGGCACCTTGAATCATGGTGATGTAAGAACTACTGTATTTCAAAAACAACTGAAAAGTATGGGACCAACTCATGAAAGATCAAGTATGATGTATGAGTTGGCCAATTGTGAACATGTATCCGATTTGCGAAACATCGCTCTCTCCCATTTTTGTTCGTTTAATCTGTTTTAGATACAAATCCTGCAGATTAGTCATTAATGAAAAAAAGATGACAACCCTGCTCAGAAGCAGATGCAAAAGGAAATGTGAGGTGAGCCCGTGGCCTTTGTATAATGCCTGAAACACAGACTTTATAGTCGTTACCAGTCCCTAATTTGATTCCATCAAACACTCTGAAACAATCAGGACAAGGCTTGTCTTTAAGGACAACTGGTAATACGCAGCCAACAGAAAAGTCAGTCTACATAGCAACATGGAGAAGAAGCAAAAACAAATTTGCTCAGACCTCTCATTGGTCAGCTGAAGCATCAGGAGGAAAAAGGCTCAACATGGATGTACACATCTGTAGCAACAAGAATGGAAAAAGGATGAACAAAAATGCTGACTAAAAATACTGCCACTAAAAACCCAAAACACCAGAAATAAAAACGACTATCTTACAGAATAAAAGTCTATACAGCAGTGCAATACATGTATGTAAATTTCTCTGTAGCTAGTTAGAACATGATGGAAACTTGTTCCTCATCCTCTCTACTGTGGCCTGTTTAACAGCTTTTCCATGAGAGTGCTCCCCAGTATAACCCAGCTGCCGGAAGAGAGCCAAGAGATGCTGGGTTTGAATATGAGCTAGGGTGAGCCTCCATTAAACTGGTGATCCCTGCATGGTGGTAAACCTCTGTCTGCTTCACTCCTTCCTACAGTAAAATCCTGGTTAAGGCGTCAGCCCTGGCTAGCCAGAGACAGTCCTCTGCCCATCCCTAAATACATTACCTCCAACCTGATACTAAAGTTGGGGCAAATCCTTTACCAGTGCAAATACAAACTTAAAACCAATAATTTAACAATTCATTAGCGATTCTTTGAACTATTTTTCACTTGCAAGATGCATCTAATTAATAAAATCAAAAATAATTTGTATATTTATATTTTACAACATTTCCACAGTTTTCCTTGCTCATGAATACATAGATGGGTTTGTCCTTTTCTTTTCACAGTTTGAACAGAGGAGAAAATCATAAAGTGGGGCTGGATAATCACTGGGATAATTGTCCTTCCATGAGTAGTGCTACTTATTTACTTTACTTTTTTACTAAAAAAAAGGGTGTCACAAAGTGATACATTTTTATAGTACTGTTTTTTTCAGTAACGTGTTATGTAAGTGACATCTAATTACATGATTATTCCTAGCAGTAATAGGAGGTATAAGTGTGGCTTGCTTCCTTACCAGGTGTTTGTGTAGTCTCTGTTCAGTCAGCAGGGATGTTCATACAAGTTATATTAGCTTTTTGAGTTGTGCTGACAAACAAGAGACACAAGAAGATGTAAGAGGTGAATAAACCAACACACTTAGTATAAATACAAAACAACACAAACACAGACACGTACATTCAGCTACAGGACTATGATCTGACACTTTCTTGACATTTACTTGACACCTGACTTTCTAACCTTCTTATTTTACCAGGGTACAAGATAAAGAAATTTTGCAAGTAAAATTGTATGCGTTTACTTGTCTATTTAAGTTAGCTGATACATTAAATCACTTCTTGTAATGATTTAATAAACATAAATGCTTGACTTTTGGGGAACACAGGAACATTAACATTAATGTTAGCTAACGAACTAAGCTAACAGCTACCTAAGCTGTTGACTGGGTTAGCCAAAAAGTTTTTAACATAATGAAAATACAAAAAATTGATTCTGACAATGAGCAACCATAACTTACCAAAAATGTTGAAAAATACTTTTATCAATTTTGATAAACAAACAGTAATACAAAATATTTTGACTCAACAATGTTAACAACATGTGAACAGTAATTACCTAAAACTGTAAAACCAGCGCAGTGAAGTTTTGTCAACACTCATCAGTTAACTAGCACTTTTAGCTCGGGACGCTGGGATTTGTCATAGAAAAAGCACAGATGTTAGTAAAACATAAATTATGCTCAAGTGTCCCAGTGAACAATAACTATGAATTCTAACTTCTGTGTCAATTTTTTTCCACTGTAAGTCTATAATAAGTCAGGGACTATTTTGACCTCAACCCCACCTACTGGAGCTACCAAATAATTACCAGTGCATTATTAATTATTAAAAATATTGTTTATTTCAAAAACCGACGTAGGCCGAGAAAAAAGAAAACACTTTCGTTTTATAAATAAAATATTAGCTATACTTAAAAAAATAGTGACATTATTTGTTGGCTGCAGAAAAGGGTGATAAAACATACTGGCTGAAATCCCAGCAGCCATTAAAAAGCCAATACTTCCACTGGTCAGCAACACTTACCAGCTTATATAAGTGCAAGGAATCTGATTGATTAATCTTGCTACTTCATTTTACTTAGTTTATTGCTATGTAGATGCAATGCACTTGCAAGAAAAAATCATGTAACAGCTTTTCTGACTATTAATGGTTTTATTTTTCCTGCATACAGTTGAGAATGGTACAGTCTACATTACATTACAACTGCAGCAAACCTTTTACTGTGGACTTTTCTCTGCAGCTATTACTTGTAGAGTTACTGGTACATACTGTACTGCCTGCTCATTCATAGGCATCACCCCATTCCAGTTTCCCACACTGGCCACAGTCTTTAACTGTAATCCTAGTTGACCTCACTTGCTGTTTGATGGCATGTTTGTGGTTATTAGTCTGTGAGAGTGGTTGCGATTAATTTGGGCGGGGAAGATTAGTGAATAAGTAAGTGCCAGTCAGATAAAACAATATAATATCTGCGGAAGAAAACTGACCGCTGTATCTGGCACCATTTTTGACCTTTGAATCATAATACAGAGGAAGGGGTCACATAGGAGTTCATTCACAGCCAGTCTATAGTATGTGACAGGAGTTTTTAAGAGCATTGTTTAACGCCGCCTGATTTTGCCTTTAATGTAGAGTCAGTCGCCTTTTCACAGCACTTGGGTTACTGTCTCCTATCCTCACTCATTTTAAACCCAGTTGTTGAGGCTGAGTACTGAGTGAAAAAGATCTTTATTGAATTAGCTCCTGACTGTAAAGTTAACTGCCATCAAACAAGGAACTTTTTCTCATATCTTAGGCCAGCTCTCTCTTGATCTGCAGGGATGCCAGACCTCAGACCCTTGTCTTTGTGTAGTGCTTTTATGTGCAGTCACACAAAGGTAAATGATGCATTCACTTATGTAAATCATACAAGTATATCAAATAAACAACATTAAACAACATTACGTCCACATGATCATACAAGATGAAATCCATGCATGTGAAATTAAACCTGAGGCGAAATAAGTTTATGAGCCAAAACAAGACTCCTAAACAATTTAAATGTGTTGTATTCACCAACACAAACACCCACTCCACAAAAGTTACAGAATATGCAAAAGAAAAACATTCTGTAAATACAAAGAGTCTGGATTTTGCTCTGCTCTAATTTGCTCATTATAGACCTGTGTGGCCTTTGCGCAGGTCTACCTAACTTGACGTCAGAGATCACCCACTAAATAGGAGGCACATGGGAGTTAAGAGTGAGACTTACTGTGTAAACCCTAACACCAGACCGGCTCGGTTTGTCTGATTTGGCTTAGACCTTACATGGTCATCGCATCACTTGTCAAACGTTTCATCTGGTTTGAAATTGCTCTGGTGTGCCAGTGCCTATCACATCAAGTGGCAGCTAGAATCCTAAATGCAGGTTTCAGTGAAAGGCAAAGCCACAATGGTACCTCATTTCCAGTCAGCCAGAAGTCCTAGTGAGTTTTTTTCACTGAGAGAATCTAACAATCTGACACATGGCAATGTAGGTTATCGTAACAAAAAGATAAAATCTTTCAAAGCAATTAAAAATGAGTTTTGACTGATTGTAATAGGTGCCTTTTAACATGACGTGATGTGCAGTGAACATATTCTCACAACTGGAGGACATGGAAGGAACATTTTGTACCCAGTAAATTTTACATCTTATTTAGCAAAGTCTGATAATACTGTAGAGGGGGAGGCTGATCTACTCTCTGCTCTGAGCAAAGATTAACTTTGCTGATGTACACCTTACCTATTTCCTATATACTTGAGTTATTTCTGTCTACCCTTGTACGGTAAATCAACATGTACATTTACAAGCCAACGCCCACAGGACTTAACATTTGTAGTTTTCCAGGAGCAGGTCCGAAGCTCTTTCGGAGGTCGAAGTTCTTTTGCTTGGGATACTTTAGTAGGGATGGACACTCTTAGTTCTTTAAACCTGTAGTCAGTTTCAGGGCCCACTCCCCAATAGGGAAATGTTAAAATGCTGTAGAGAATATTGATAAACAACTCATAGTTTCATTGTCATCAATTGAAATTAATCACTTGATTAACTGAAAAAAGAAACATTGATTGCAGCCTTAATTGTTACAAAAGACATTACTATACTGTGTGTCGAGAATGTTTGAAATGCATTAAAAAACAAATACTACCTAATATGATTTATTAAATGAATGTAAATGCTTAATGGTATGGTCTTTTAAGTTTATTTTATATGTGGTTAAGATTACGATAACAGCTACATAAATATCTGTGCTTTAGCCTGCAGTCAGGCAGACAATGCTATGATTGGCACTGTGATCATTTTTCAAAAACCACTGAGCCATGTTTGGGCATCTGATAAGCCATCAGACTTTTTGATTTATGTTTAAAATCAACCTTCCTGAACTGTATCTCAATGTCTTGCCAGCACCGGAAACAACCCACTAACTTGGCTTATTGCTTCTTCTTTAACCAGTGCTGTTTTCATATTGAACTCACAGCTGAATATTTTTTATCGCATTAAGGTCATGATTGCAACATTTAACACCTGGGTTCTGTAAAAATACAGTACATTGTCATTCATTCATTCATTCATCTTCTATACCGCTTAGTCCCCGCAGGGGTCACGGGAGTGCTGGAGCCTATCCCAGCCAGCTTATGGGCGAGAGGCGGGGTACACCCTGGACAGGTCGCCAGTCTATCGCAGGGCCACATATAGACGAACAACCATGCACACTCTCACTCACACCTACGGGCAATTTAGAGTCCCCAGTTAACCTAAGCATGTCTTTGGACTGTGGGAGGAAGCCATGCAGTAAAGACATGCAGTAAACTGGAGACTCTACATTGCCCGTAGGTGTGAGTGAGAGTGTGAATGGTTGTTTGTCTATATGTGGCCCTGCAATAGACTGGCGACCTGTCCAGGGTGTACCCCGCCTCTCGCCCATATGACAGCTGGGATAGGCTCCAGCACACCCTTGACCCCTACCGGGACTAAGCGGTTCAGATAATAGATGGATGGATGGATGATTTCAAGCTGTCCAGGTCCTGATGCAAAGCAGTCCCAAATCATAATGCTTCCTCCCCCGTAAGTCACCACTGAGATTGGTTCATGTTGATTTGTGGTTCCCTTTTTACACCAAATGATACTTCATTTACCGTCAAGCAAATTATTTGGAATCCTGATCCAAGATTATATATCTGCAATGAAATGTCCTGTTTCCATGTGGTTTTGTCACAGCTTGTGCCACCCAAACCCCAAACACGCATTTTTCCACATAGCTTGAAAAACACAAGTGACACGCCAGTGTTAAAGTATCTTAGAAAAAACACTTTCAACTGCCACCAAGTATGTGTGGAAATGTTTTGTGGGCTACAAGAAATGCACTTAAAAAGTCAGTAGCCTATATTATTCACTTTTATGATTGTAAAAGGAATGGTAACCTTCACTGTGACATCAGTAATAATTGGGGTAATTTTAAATCTGAATAATTAGAAGAAACACACTGATATCACTGGTTTAGTATTGGACTATTTGCTGTGCATACGCATATATTTTTCAACTGCTAAACACAACCCCAATAAAATAGGAGCCAGACAGCATCTCCTGTGGACCAAGAAACAAAATATGTACAAGAATAGCTTTTGACCTAACAGTGTCTTTCATATGTTCTTCTGTCATGCCTCCAGATTGGAATGTTTTTCTCACTGAGGCAATATGCCATGAGAGCGAAAAATTACACACGAGAAAGAATATTAGAGTATTTTTGGAACAAAAGTTGAATATGTGAACAGTACAGCAATATGGTCAGCTGTGTTCATTTTATATGGTGCAGCAAATTCTGACTTACACTTTTTACACTGGATAGGCATTATTTTTCTTATCCTTTTTAGATGTCTTTTGGCATGCTTAGAATTTGGCCCTTGCATTGCTTTAAATCTCACAGACAATTTGAGCAGTTAGATGACAGAACTTTTTCCACTTTTTAGTAATTCCATTGTCTGCTCAAAAATCATCAGTATATTCTGGTTATGGAATTACAATAAAGGAATTACATAAGTGCATTTGTTGGAGCGGGCAATAAAACACAAAAGTTCAAATGACTGTATTCCACTTGTGGCTTCTTCATCCTTTGTATTTGGCTTCATGCATGACCAACAATGAACAATATTCCATCACTGTTATGAGGAAAAGCCATCTGCTATACGTTTACACCTGATTACTGTGTCTGTGACATTGAGAATAAAGATTCCTCTTTACACATATGTTGGTATATCAACTTAATTCAAACAAGGGATATTAAAATCATGCATATACCATATAATAGGAACTACATATATGTGTGTCTGTGTGTCAAAGGTTACCTATCACTGAATTTATTTTTACCCTTCCAGTAGGAAACTTGTGTGTGTATGTTTGTGAGGATTTGCATCCACCCAGTGATAGATACAATAAGAAAGAAATAAGATCTGTGACTCACAACTCGAATTTTGTGTTCGCAAAATACAAATATGATCATTTGAGAATACATTTGTACACATGTGAATGTTTCACTGCTTTCGAAATAGATTACAACAAAATGTGTGTATCTGGGTGTGAGGTTGAATCTAGGAGAAGTCTGACGAGAAGATATTGACACATCGGAATCACCATAATGTATGCACAAATGAAGATCTAAATTCAACCCATGTCCCAAGTTTTGTCCTTAAGAGATCTGTGTGAAAAACAAAACTTTATGAAACAGGTGTACATAATACACTATATTTTCCTCTGTTGTACAACAAATGTAGCATAAATTAGTTAATTAAAACTGCTATCTAAAATAAATTCACAAAACATCAAAGCAAAGGGATAAAACGTTCTTCTCAACCCTTGTATGTATATGTAATATGAGTTTTATGTCCAGTCTTTGCCACTGAAGGAGAGTCTGTTGTTGGTACATGTGAAAGCCTTCAGAACACTTGTGTAAAATGCATTAAAATTCCCCATGTAATAAAACGGTTATTTATAGGACCATAACAGCCTTGTAGTTTGTCTTACACAAACCCCAGAGGACACTCTGACATAGACACTCACTGCATAGGCTACTGCCTAACACATGGCCCCTCCGCTGGTTTGTATAGTTTCCTGAGGCAAACCAGTGAAGTTGCTTGATGTTTTTTAGCCACATGAAAGTCAAAAAACGTACTGAAAATTAACCGAATAAGAACTTGCAGCAAATGCAGAGCAAGAAAAGAGGCAAACCAAAGGACAGGGCAAAATGGGTGCTCTCAGTAATCCATGTGATGTAATCGGGAAAAGCGTGTAACATTATTAGACTATACAAAAAGAGACAATCTTGTGACATTGCACTTGCATCATTAAGGAAGAATGTGTCACGCACTTGTTAAAATTCAAAATAGAGGCATTAGCAATCGCAGAAAAATGTGCAAAAACAGAGACGTTGTCAAGGACAAAAGATCAGCAGAGTTCACCAGCCATTGTTGTTGACGTGAAAGTGAAGTTGGTTGTGAAATAATATGAAGTGACTCTTCCATGAGACCCAGCATCCTCAGCTTAGTTCCACTACAGGTACCTTAGTCTGAGTGGGATTTTCCATTTTCAGTTGCCGAAAGGGGCAAACCCTCAATTAGTTCACATAGAGAGCTCATTGAGACTTCCTTTCGTCTTAAGTATGGGAAACAAAAGCATTTCTCCTGATGATAGCTGGCATTGCGGCACCCCGCTGCCACAAAAAGCTGCAAAAGAGCACAGAGTCTGTCATTTTTGGACAAAATCTTGATGACAGGGCAAGCCCAGGTCTGGAAACTTGTACTTGAACATATCAAAATTTTTCACAGGCATATGCATCAGCATATGAGCATCAGGAAGTACATTACATGTACTGTACACATTGGTATAATGTGCTGACACAGATACTGTTCATTTTGATGGCATATTCTTGCACAGAAGATCAACAAGCTTCTGCATGCAGGTCTTGCGAATTATAAAAGATGGTCAAGTCAGGGTGTTATTTTGGCACCAGCCATGTGATTAGTTGGACTGTTTCTGGTAAAAGACAATAGACTTGAGTCTACTCATCCATGTTAACTACAGAAAAGCACCAGATACATTACGCTCCAACATGCTGCATGCATTGTGCAGTAATTATGTGTGTGTCTACAACAGCGGGTGAGTCAGTGAAATAAATGCCATTGCGGTGTTTTGCCAAAGTGTGCCACGGAAGTTAGAATATATGACTCATGTCAGACAACTACATGTTGTTGGTGATTGAAGAAACAGTTGTCTTTTAATAACTGTATGTTTTTTTTCATAAAGTGAAACACCATCTCTGGGTTTGTGGATGTTAGTTTTGTTTAGTTTAATATGAACACAGAAAGTTACTAAGATGGTCATACTCACACCTCATCCATGCCTCTCACTACCTCCACCCTGGTCGTACTGATTATTAAGTGTGTGGTAGACTACCACATTTCGAGCTGCCCACTCTCATTTAAATTTCTCCAGCATTTTATTTGATTTCAGTCTCTTTGGGGAAAATTTGACATGGTGTATTTATGTCAACTACTGAATCAGAATCTGTAAGATCAAGATTAGAACAGTAAGCACTAATTAAAATCCATTGCAAGTAAAAGTCATTGCAAAGATATATTAAAAATGTTAAAGTTTCCTTGAACAAACTTGAGCAAACTTCTCAAATGAAGTTATTTATAGTTGGAGAATGAGTGACTGTTATCTGGTTAATGTGTGCAACCATGCCACTTTATTGGGTTAAGGAGGTAAGGCAAGGCAAAAAAAAAAAAAAGCATGATTGCTCAGTAAACATTGTTTGCATTAATAAATTAATTTCTAATCTGAATTATCTGTATATATACGACTGCTTCACTTCATACTGTTGCAGTGATATACAGTAACACATGTTATTTTCCAATTAACATGAGGTTTTGTGTTTGCTATCGTAGTGTCTGGTTGCCCTTTCCTGGGAAAATTCTGCCCAGCATTTCTTCTATTCATTCCTGGGCATAAAGTAATGAAAAGAAAAGCTGGGTGGTTGGCATAAGTAATGATAATCACCATGGCACAGCAGAAGCAGAAGAAAAGAGCACCAGCCACAAAAACAGAAAATTAATAAAAGAATTACGAGGAAGACATAACACTGTTTCATTCAGGGTTAGAAGTCTAGTGCAGTAATGGCAACTGTTAAAAACCAATGATGTAAGAGCAACATTTTTGAAAAGGACAATGCTGCGTGTAGTTTGAAATGGACAAAAACATGATTTAATCCACAACAATTAAGAAAGTAAGCATGACTCTTCTCCCACAGACTTAGGGTGTATTTTGTTTTCTTTCCTGTGTTTACTCATTAATTTATTAATTTGTTTGCGCTTTGCACAAACAAGTGCCCATTGCACTGATGACATTTGTCAAGCATCATGTTACATGATCCTGCAAACAAATTAATATTAGACTTCTGTCGTTAATACAACCGAATAATGAGTGGTATGCATTGTTTGTTTTTGGTGTTTGTCAGGATCAATATGTTTATTTGGTGACGTGTTGAAAGAATGCTGTTACGGTAAATATCAAATATCGGCTAGCCATCTTGTTCATCCTTGAAGTGTTAGGTTTAATAGACAAGAGCTCCCACATTTTTGCAATACAGTATATATTTTATGTTTTTTTAGTAAAACATGTTGAGCACATTTTCCTGCAGTTTTGAGCATGTTAGCGACACATAGCACTTTGTGCATCAGTGTTTTAAAGCTGGCCAAACTCTAGTAGTAAGATTAGTATGATTACCCAGATAATCAAGGAATGCTGATTTTCTTTCATCGCGTTGCAAATGCCTGATCTGCTCTTCGTAGTCTTATTGGTATTTGTATGCTATGAATAACATAATTCTGCAGGATGGTATTGATCCAGTAAACATGCTTTACTTTTCAGCACAGCAAATACTGCCACTCTGTGTTCCAAAATAGATGGTGCTGCCTGACATCGAAACTCCAGAATCAGTCCACATTGCAAAAATGTACAGCTTTAAATGTCCCAAAGAGTGTCCACCGTTGTTTTATACAGGGATATGATGGTTTCACTTCAAATTCTATCAGTAATCTCATCTCTTGTCATCAAGTGCCACTAAGACTATACTGCATTTGACTATATTCTAGAACATTCCTGCTCGAGGTTAAGCTTTAAACAGTGTATATATATGTGTGCAATAATAAAATATCATCATCACTTTTAGATACGTTGTACTATCTTGCTGCCACTATGGTGTAACTGTCTGTGCCTTTTTCTCTGGAAAAAAAAAACTTAAACCTGAATTTTGAATAGCTATGGCATGATCCCCATGAACCTTATGAGGTGCTTAAAAACTGTTTAAGATAAGGGGGTTTTGAGCCAGTGCAACTTTTCCATCTTTCTCAGAAAGTTTACATAGCACCAAAAAGATCAAAAAAGTTTTTGATAACTCTTAAGATAGTAATAGTTATTATCAACATAGGACACAAGTGTTTGTATTTCTGTTTAGAGGTATAAAACTATAACCTAACACTACGACCCAAAGAAGTCTAAATCAGCCTCCTGTTTAGGTGTGGGCATGTAGCTGTCTGGACAGAGGTGCACCCATCCAAGATTTCCTTAGTAAAGGCATCGTTGTGAAGCGCATGCAGATCGGCCTCAGCGTGTGTCTGTTTGGCTCTGTTGTTCCTCAATAAACACACTACCAGCTAAAAGTTTGGACATGAACACATGCCTTCAGCTATGGTACTGCCATTGCAAAATTAATTTCTAAGGATCGGTTATCTTTTCAAATTGGTAAACTTGAATTAGAAAACATGTTATTGAAAGAGACAGTACTGATGTTTGGTGATTATGGTTGTCTGTATGTTTAGGCAAATAATCCTTTAAAAACAGATATTTCTGAGTATTTAAATGTAATAAAGTCCATTTTTCTTTCAGAAACATGGTGATTAGGTCTCACTTGAATAAAACAAAATGAATGACGTGAATAAATAGTGACGTTTCATTAATATATCTTTTAGATAATCACCATATCATTAATTATATGTCTTTGCTAAATGTAGATAATTTTTGTCATTTTGTTTGGGTTTTTTTTTCCTTGAATTGAACATGGTGCCAGGTTCTGTGTGTTAGTATAGCGTCTTAGAGCACAGCTGTTTACATTTGATACAGGATGTGTGACAGCATGATTTATTCCTGTGTCAGCATCACACAGTAATAAATTCTAACCTGCCTTTAAAATATATGAATGATGGAGCGACATTCATTTATTTCTGGTTCAGTTTCACGTGGTTAATGTGCCTTAAGTGTTCAGAAAAGAAAAAAAAATATCTTGATGATAGTACATTCCTGGAACATGAGATAAGATCTGAGATAAGTCATTTAATTCCAGTGGCAAAACCTGAAAACTGTCCTTCTCACGCTCACAGAAATACATATGACTTGTTAAGATGTTTCATAGGGCAGGCGGCTGGCATCTTACAAGTCATTTCCCTGCCAAAGTCGCTCTTCAGCTCTAAACGCACAGTCTTTGAAACTACCTTCGGTTTCAGTTGCTGCATCTGAGTCAGAGGTCTAAAAGTTAAAAAAACGGCGGATTTTGATAGATCACAGCATATTGTATTTCCTCCACAGCCCAGATGACCGGAGCTTGTATCATTTAATTATTCCCTGGCATTACGTGTTCAGAGGCAGGTACAGAAAAGCTGGCGATGAAGGATGTCGTGACATCACCATGGGCTGGCTATAAAGCGGTGAGGGCTAAAACAGAGAGTTAGACGAGCACTTGAGGAGCTTTGGAGTAAAAGACGGACAGAAGCTTCTTACAGCTGATTGGCCACAGTCACCACCCTCTTTCTGAACTTCAGCGCAGAGGAAGAATAGAACACTTGACAAAATGAACTTGTCCTACTTGGTAGCCTGTGGACTTATGGTCACCCTGCTTTCAGTACGAATGACAGCAAAACCTTTATCTCCGGCGCAGCAGAAGGTAAGAGTAAGGTACCTTTTCTCTTATTACTGATAATCAAGGCAGTTTTTTTTTCAGGCTGAGTTATTGGGAGCTGAATGCTGCTTCAGGGGTGAACAGCTGTTCTGCGGTTCTGGTGCCCAAGACCATTGATTTTACGCATCATAACCTATTTCATAATTTCAGACAGTTGTTTATTTACAGTTTTTCCACAATGTGAATCTAAAGCTCCTCAGCAATTGTTCATCGCCTTATTTGGAAAGACATATATTCAATCATGTCTAACCTTTTAATTCCAGCATTTAAGCGCATGTTAACACTTGACTGGCACTAGGAGCCTAATAAATCAAAATCTTTAGGCAGGAACTATTCCGAATATTTTAGGCAATATCATAAATCATTTTAAATGATTATGTAATCTCATTCAATATAGGGTGGATTTGTTTCAGTCGTTAAATTAATTACATTTAACTAAATATCTTTGTGCGTAAAAGTGCCCTGGAGGATAGAACTGACTATAGAATCAACCGAATAACAGCGACATTTAAGAAATACTTATCTGAAAATACTCCACAGTTTACGTTCAGATCAGAGGAGCCGGTTACAGACACCTGTCGATGTCTTTTCACTGTGTAACCTTAAACATGGCGAAAACTCTGGAACTGAAATTATGATTTTAATCGAGTAGCTGCAGCATCTTATGGATCTTTTCAAACACTGATTTCTGGTCAGATTCCACAATCCAGAACCAAACTCTAGACTGGTTAGTCTTATGGTAAAAAAACAAATCATAAAATTTTCTATGATGGCAAAGCATTTTTATACACCCAGCTGAGGTTTACCACAGTTATAAATCAAACATTATGCAAACGGCTGCTCTAGCAGCAAGCTTGTATTTCAATGTTATCAAAGGAAGATGTCTTTGCACATCTTTGTATTTGCCTTAGGGAGACATCGTTTGTTTATTCTCTCGATCTTTGTTCCAGTCTCTTAGAAGTTTGCTGGGAGACGAGCTGGTGGAGTTTTTGGAGTCGGAGGAGAGGGAGAGGCGACTAGAAGATGTGCGCTCTAGGATACGGTTACTTCGAGATTTACGCTTAGACACCCGGGCCAGAGGGATGTGGGCTCGTCTCCTTAACGACCAACCCGCAACGAGGAAACACAAATCGGGAAACAAGAAAGGGGGCTCCACTTCACGGAGTGGCTGCTTCGGGCACAAGATGGACAGAATAGGGACCATCAGCGGGATGGGCTGCTAGGCTTGGAGCAGCGTTGGTGAGTGGTCTTTCATTTTACCCTTAGAATGACAGCAACTTCACATACTTATACATACAATATTCCGAAATAATAAATAAGGGATGGGTGGTGTGAAGGTGAAGGGAAAATAGAAAGGAGGAGAAAAGAATCAGAGCAGGTAGCAGGATCTATAGTGTAAAAAGATGGAGGGACAGGAGATGAACTCATCAAATTTACATCTACACATCATAAGTGGTAATCTAGATTCACTGTACCCTGGGAGACAAAACAAAGACGAAGAACAGACCTTAAGAGAAGAAGAAATAGAGACGATTCTGCTAAATATGGCTCAAGGGAAGAAAGCGGAAGTAAACAATAACAACAATAACTAAGAATCACAATCAAACAACATATATTAAAGTCAGATTATCATTTTCTTAATGTCATCTCAGGACCCAGAGTACTTCAAACCACAGCTAATAAAAATCTTTTGCTCTTAGCGCCCTGTAGAGTGATGAGAGTGCATTGCTGTATTCTGCCAAGTAATTCATTCATAGTCCAGGTCAAAGGTCACCTTGAGAAAAGAACTCACGATAAGTTCAACCTGAGCATTAACCCCAGCTGTCCGCCTGCCTCCTGTAGATACTTGAAATGATGATAAGCTGCACTGGGAATCTCTGTTAAGCTAGTGATATCACCAAGCCTCAGCCTATTATCTATCAGTGTTTCCTCCTCATACTGGAACCCCCTTAAGACAGCAGGAAAGCCCACTTAAACTGATGTATGGGAAACGATCTGCTGGGTATTTAGGAAGTCTACTCTTGTACTTATGCACATCCTCATGAATGATTCCATCTGCTTCAGCAAGAAAAGGATATATCAAGTTTAAGAAAAAAAAGGTGGGGAGGGAGAGATGGAGTAGGGAAGTGGGGATGGAGACATGCAAACCCACACACACAGACTTGAAAACATAGCACCCTGTGGTGGCTGGGGTCTTTCTGGGAAACCCATTCTCTTTCCCCAAGTGATTTTAACAAAAACAACAAAGGGGATATGGTGGTGAATAAAGTAACAAGGAAGCTATAGGTGACGCACAATTAGTCCTAAGGCTTCAGGCTTTTTTGTAGTTGTAGCAAACTGTGAAATCCTGGTGGGGGAGTGTGGTTTCATGACTAACACAAGTGGGTCTATGTGTGTTTTTAATCAGTTGACACCCGTCACTCCTGTAACAGGCTACAATATATGGTAAATTTGAAAGTCTTAGTTAGACATGTGTTTGTCTGTGGTAAAATAGTGAGGTGAAGAGTCAAGCACAACTGACTAACTAACTGAGCAAAAACTGACTGCGTAAATGTGGAGATTCCCAGCATGAGAAAAGACGAATAAATAGTCATTACATCAAAATTATTGAATCACAGAATAACTGAAGTTGTGTTGTTTTTTGTTTTCCCTGAAAATTTAATTGAACCTTATGCCTCCTTTTTCTCTTTTTCTCTAGATTTCTGGACGATGTGTTTGGTCAACAAAAGTTTCACTTTATTCTCACCTC
>OMLM01002217.1:26515-45380 GCA_900302695.1 Helostoma temminkii | reverse complement strand
GGTTGCTAAGTACTCATGTGTGTTATGTACGGAGGAAAAGTGTATACAGCGCTATGTCTTCGGTACCAGTGTGTATTTTATCGTCTGCTGGTTCTATCCTCAATCGCTGTGACATGTTTTACCATTAAAAACGTTTGAAGTTTTTTGTGTGTGGCCTTTTCATGAGAATTATTTTGTACGTTTTGTTTAAATTCCCAATTCTTTCATGTATTATCTCTAGATGAGTCAGAGGAAGAGACCCCACCACCCAAGAAAGCAGTCAAGGCTGCTGCAAAGCCTGCCGCAAAGCCCCCAGCAAAGGTTAAACCCGCAGAGGAGTCTGATGATGATGACGATGACGACGAGGAGTCAGAGGAAGAGGCCCCACCTCCCAAGAAGGCTACTCCAGCTAAACCAGCTGCCAAACAACCTGCAAAGGCAAAGCCTGCTAAACAAGAGTCATCTGACGACGATGAAGAAGATGGTTAGTTCATTTATTTCTTTATGTGCATTTGTGTATGTGCTTGCTTGAAGACTGTTGTTGGTAGTTGTATGATGATCAACAAGGGACTTAATACTGATCATGTATGATGTCACCTTATTTTGAATCTGACACTGGTTAATGGCAGGTTGTCATTCGTTTGCATTTAATCACAATGACCAATTACTACTTAATACTTAATGTATTTTGGCCCATGTTTGTTTTTCAGACTCTGAGGAGGAGATGGACACAGCTCCTGCACCAGCAGCTGCCAAGGCGAAAAAAGCAGGTATGGTTAAGGCCAAGGAAGAGTCAGAGGAGGAGGATGACGATGAAGATGATGAAGAAGATGACGACGATGAGGAGGAAGAGCGTAAGTTTTGGTGATGACCAACCCTCGTGTGGTTCACCCATCAAATTAAACTGCAGATGTCACGAAGTAGTTATAAGTCACACATGTAAAGGCAAACATAATGAAAATTGCTAATGTCACATTGTGAAAAGCTGGAATGCTATGAAAGCATTATGTAGACAGTAGATGACATCCAAAGTGTAAACAGTGTTTAAGTGATTGTTTTACTATAGCAGTATTTTATGTATCGTTAAGTACCGCTGTATGACAATAATTTGACCATTTCACTGTATGTGCTGGCTGAAACATTTTAAAATAAGACTTCTGTCTCAACAGAAGCCCCAGTAACCCCTGGAAAGAGGAAGGCAGAGAACAAAAAAGACACGCCTCCTGCTAAAAAGGCAAAATCAGAAGGCGAAGGTAAGAATTCTTAACAAGGGATTTAATAGCAATGCCATCTTTATTTTTATAAATCTAATAATTTAGTTTTTCACAAAATTAAACTCATTGGCAATGTGTCATCTTGTTTGCCAGGATTCTGTCTATTTGTTGGAAACCTGAACTCAAACAAAGACTTTGAAGAAATCAAATCATCCCTGAGGAAGTTCTTCTCTAAGAACAGCCTTGAGATCGCTGATGTCCGGTTAGGAGGATCCAAGTAAGTATTAGTTTTTTAAATTGCATAAATATTTGGTCCCCATGCATACATTGTGTTGGTTAGTGCTTTTTGTAATGCACAGATGAATGGAGGAAAGGTTTTCCTGGCTGGTTTTATTTGTTTGAGGCAAACGTATCTGATTATTGTTACATCACCTACGTTCACAGGAAATTTGGCTATGTGGACTTTGAATCCGAGGAGGACATGCAAAAGGCACTGGAGCTTAATGGCAAGAAGTTCATGGGTCAGGAATTGAAGTTGGACAAAGCCCGAAGCAAAGAGAACTCACAGGAGGGCAAGAAAGGTAAGTGGTGCTTTTCACATAGGACGTCCTGTGCACTAGTGCTGCACGATAATCTATATTTTTTTTAAAAAGAGAGAAAGTTACTTATATTTGCTCTTTTATAATTGATTTTGTTCGATAGAGAGGGATGCACGGACACTGTTTGTGAAGAACCTTCCCTTTTCTGCAACGGTTGATGACCTCAAAGAAGTCTTTGAAGATGCAGTTGATGTCAGGTTGCCTCCAGGCCAGAACGGTTCAAACAGGGGGTAAGAACAAGCAGCAATTAACTTTTTATTAGGTACACCTGTACAATCTAATGCAGTCCGACGTAGAAGCTCTATGAATTATTTTGTTGTAATTTCAAACTTGGTGTATTCAGAGGGATTTCTACCATTTTGGCCTCTCATTTATATAATTAGTTACACAAATTGAGTTGTCATTATGCAGAACAGAAGTGTATCCTGCTTCCTTTTTCTAGTTGTAAAGCTATTAATCATCTCTGTTGACAGCATTGCCTACATTGAGTTTAAAACTGAGGCTGAAGCTGAGAAAATGCTGGAGGAGGCCCAAGGAGCTGACGTACAGGGGAGGTCCATTATGGTTGACTATGTTGGAGAAAAAAGCCAGAAAGGGGCCAAGGTGGCAGGTAAAGATAAGATTTTTAAACCAAAACTGACATGTTATTTGTGGTGTATTGTTCAATAAGTAAACAATAAAAGAATACTATGTGTAATACAATTATATTGGCAAGCCTGTGCAGTTGTTTTCTCTCCAGTCAAGCTTAAATCTGTAAATGATTTTATAAATTATTGATCTACTTGCCTTAAGACTGACTCTTTAAGAACTTAGTTTTAAATAGACATGTTGCAGTGAAGAAAGTTTGTTTGAAGATACTGTGAGCCCAGTGTTGGTATGGTCCAGGATCACTGATTGTTCTTACTGTACATATTCCTTTCATCTCTTCTTACAGCCACAGGAGGAGCCAGTAAAACACTGGTAGTGAATAATCTTGCTTTTAGTGCTACGGAGGATGCCTTGCAATCCACTTTTGAGAAGGCAGTTTCTATCAGGATTCCACAGAAAGATGGCAGGCCCAAAGGGTAAATATCTGTATATGGCAAGGGTGGGGGCATTGTCTTGTCTTTCTTCTCATGAGCTCCTCTTAATCTTACCTGTGATTATGCATGGATTCGCACGAGAAGTAGAGTCAGTGCACAGTAAGAACGGGCTCACCTTAGTCAAGTGTTGGTGTTGCATATGTCTGCTGTGCAACAAGTAGAATTATGTAATTGTGGAATTACTTGGCACTATTTTTTTTTTTTTTTTTGTGTGTGTGTATGACTGTTTCTCTAATGTTATACATCTTTCTTTAGTTTTGCTTTTGTAGAGTTTGAGAGCACAGATGATGCTAAGGAGGCTTTGGAAAACCTCAACAACACAGAGATCGATGGCCGGTCAATCCGACTGGAGTACAGCCAGAATAGTGGTGGCAGAGATGGGGGCAGAGGAAACTCAGGTAAGTCTTCATACACTCCCACCCACTGAAGTGAACATGGGCTTGTGATGTTATTGCAAATGAGCTTGGCCAGATTTGATGAAAACTTGACCTCCTGAAGCTCTGATGATTCAAAGATAGTCAAGTCCTGATCTGGTCTAAATATAAGGTTTTAGCTCCATCCAGCTTTTCTTTGTTGTGATGACTGTTATGAGCTATAAAACTAGGTAACCCTAGTTTAATGGAGTTTTTTTTCCCCCTCTTCACCAGGTCCAACAAAAACCCTCTTTGTCAAGGGACTGTCTGAGGACACAACAGATCAGACTCTTAAGGATTCTTTTGAGGGCGCCTTAGCAGCCAGAATAGTCACAGACCGTGACACGGGATCATCTAAAGGGTAAGTCCATAGAATTTCAAGTATTCTCTTTCGTGTTTACTCTTCTTGTGAGCACCGCTCTGTCCAATAGTGACAGCATACGGATTCGCATGAGAAGTAGAGAAAACTCACAGTTAAACAGGCAGCTACCTTAGTGGGAGTTGCCCATGTCTGATGTGAAACAATCAACGGTGTGGTTGATTAGATTGGAAAATTATTGTCATATGCTTTAATAGACTATAAAACTACTAGCGTTTTAATCAGTTTTCACTTTTTGAAATGTTTTGGCTACAGAACACGCTACGTTGGTAGCAATTCCTGGCTAAACTCTATGGAGCATTTTCAGCTTTTAGTGACATAACTTCTTGCCCCACAGCTTTGGCTTCGTGGACTTTGACAACGAGGATGATTGCAAGGCAGCCAAGGAGGCAATGGAGGATGGTGAAATTGATGGAAGCAAGGTGACCTTAGACTATGCCAAGCCCAAGGGTGAAGGGGGCTTCCGTGGAGGTCGCGGAGGATTTGGTGGCCGTGGAGGAGGCAGGGGAGGTCGTGGTGGTTTTGGTGGCCGTGGAGGTTTTGGCGGCCGTGGAGGAGGAAGGGGAGGCCCTCGTGGAGGTGGACGTGGACGTGGTGGCTTTGGGGGTAAGCAATAAGATGTTTTAGGTTTTTCATTTAATAGACTCGGTGCTCAGTTACATCAAAAAGGTGCCAGGAGACTACCTAAACATGTTATCTGGCCTGGACAATTTGCACTGTTTTGGTGTTTTGTTTTTGTTTGTTTTTCCCCCCTTTTAATGGCAAACTGAATATTCTGTGGTTGGTGAGCTTGGTGCTGCTGGCTGGTCAACTAATGTGCTTTTGCTTTTCATTTTAGGAGGACGAGGTGGTGGATTTGGAGTTAAACCCCAGGGAAAGAAAATCAAGTTTGATGACTAAATCTTAGTCTTTTACTTTTTGAATGGACTCTGATTTCATCAATTTTCAGAGCTTTTGGACATTCCAGAAAGCGTCATTGATATGTATTTAACTGTTAATGGGCATTTTAGCCCTTTATTTCACTCAACCTTGCCCTTTTGGCCTCTTGTGTGCCAGAACGGTACTTATGACCCTCTCAGCTCATGTGCTATGTGCGAGTTCTGAATGTCCTGAATGCAAACTTGCACCTTCCGCTCTCATTAGCTTGCTTTCCCGAAGGAATTAAGTGGAATGGGTCTGGCAGACAAGTTTGCTGTGAAAGATATGCAAGTCTGTCAGATGCATTGTGTAAATTTAACCTTTGTATTTCATTTTACCTTTTGTAAAAAAAATACACTTGTATCCTTGTTTTGTTTTTATGTCATTTAGTTTTCTTTAGGTGCCAAGTTTTACTGTAATGTGCAAAGCATATTTTGGTAGATTTGAGAGAGTTGAGTGCAGAGATGTTCCTGTTTGTTTGATGGGGCACAGTTGGTGTGTGAGTCAGAATGAATGACTCTTATCTATGTAACATATTTGTAGTGCATTGTCCATAACTTCCCCTCCCATCCGAGAATCTGAAGATTTTCATGTGATTAAATAAAACCTTGTTGGTGGCGATTTTTAAATGTCTGTTCTCACTGTGTTTACATGCACTTAAGTAATCAAGTTACTCTAATTGGGGTCAGGGTAAGTTTGCATGGACTTAAGTAACCTGGTTACTGGAAATCTGCATATACAGGGACTATCGTGCGCACTATTTTAAATCAGAAAATGGAACAATTTATCAAATTTATTACTTTACCGGAAGGGAAGAAAAAAGAAATATTAGGGGGAAAAAAGTGCAAGTCTGCAAACTCAAACATGCTGTATAAACTGAAAAATGCTTTAAGATTAAGATCTTAGCTTTCCTGTGAATCACTAAACTAATATGTAATTGTAACAACTCATGTGTTGCATGGAGTTGACACATTTCTGGCACCTGTAAACAGGAATTTCAGCCCACTACACTCTACTAAGTTACACAATTTCTTTGCATTTCTGACCACTCCATAATGTTGATTTTGTTGGTATGGAACCAATGTGCTGCTTGCTTTACTGTTGTTTGGGGTCCTATTGTTGAAACCCCCATTTCAAGGGCATTTCCTCTTTGACACAAGGCAACGTGACTAGTGCTGCTCAAAAAAAAAATAAAGGGAATATAATCATTCCAATGTTAGTCCAAGTCCATCACACTTCTGGGAGATCAATCTGTCCAGTTAGGAAGCAACACAGATTGTGAATCAATTTTATTAGAGGCAATGAGCAAGACAACCCCTATAAAGGAATGGTTTTGCAGGTGGTGGCCACAGACCATTTCTCTGTCCTCATCCTTTCTGGCTGAATTTTGGTCACTTTTGCATTTTGCCAGTGCCCTCACCACTAGAGGTAGCATGAGGTGGTGTCCGCAACCCACAGAAGTTACTCAGGTAGTGCAGATCATGCAGGATGGCACATCAGTGTGCACTGTGGCAAGAAGATTTGCATCTCCCAGGCCACACACACTACAGAGCCTCATTTTAAATTGTCTTGAGGAATTTCCACAGAAGTTGGATCGGTCTGTGATCTGACTTTACCAAGTTTATTTTGAGCATGATTCTGAATCCAGACCTCCCCGGGATAATGATTTTGATTTCCATTGATCAGTCTTATGTTATTCCACTATATAATGAATAAAGGTTTTCAAGTGGATTGGAACAAAAGTGACTACTGACAAAAGACCCAAAAAGAACAATATTGCTTTCATCAGTCCACAAAATTCAGTCAATTTCTCTATAGACAAGTCAATGTGTAATTTGGCAAACTACAACCTCCTCAGCACGTTGTTTTTTCAACAATGACTTTGTGGGGGCTTCTTGCCAAAAGTTTGGCTTCACAACTTTAGACCTTTTTTGATCACTCTGGAGCTTATCATTGGCTGAGTCTTTGCCATTTTGGCTGTTCCGTTCGAATGGTGGTTTTCCGTTACCTCCCATGTCTTTCTGGTTTTGATGGCCATTTTAAAGTATCTGAGAAAGCATAATTTTAGCTGAGCAGCCTATCATTTTCTGCACTTCTTTATATGTTTTCCCCTCAACAATCAACTGTTTAATCCAAGTACACTATTCTATGCTAGTAACTAGACACAATAATGTTCCAAAAATACAAGCCCAACACTGCATCCACCACGTTTTCCAACTGATTACATGTGTGCATGTTTCTGAACGTGAGGACCCAATGTCCCGTAGTATGACCTGTGCTCACAGCCCAGCACCATGCAGCTCAATTGACATTTGCCAAAGTAACCCAGTATTGGCCACCACTGGTGCTCCTTTCATTTCACAGATGAGAGCAGGTTCACAGTATATGTGACAAGTGTGAAAAAGTCTGGAGACACTGTGATGAATGTTATGCAGCCTGTAACATCATCAAGCATGACCAGTTTGGTGGTAGCTTACTGATGGCCTGTGGAGGCATATCCTTGGAGCTCTGCACAGATCTCCATGTCATAGCCAACGGTATCCTGAGTGCTGTGAGGAACTGGTGTAATTGCAGTAATGCAGTGAACCTTCGGCTCCTCCTGGTGCAGGACAATGCCCAGCCTCATATGATTACTTGTTCCTGGATAACAAAGGCATTGATTCCACTAACTGGCCCTTATATTACCCTGACCCAAGTTTTGGTCTGCATTGACCACTGTTATGTCATTCAGCAGTATACATATAGTGCATTTAATTAATGTGATGCAATGGAATGTCACGAAAAAAGAGAGAGAAAAGAAAAGAAAAGAAAAGAAAAGAAAAAAGCTTGTCTTACACTGTCTGCTGTTTGCATATCATGATGCTGTTCAATTGTGGTGAATTATGTTTGCAGTTTTTTATTCAAAGTCCAAACTTGCTACAGCCAATGGAATGCACGCAATATCAAAAATGCTGTATATCATGGATCCAGGTTCCATGCACTAGATAGAAGATGGATAGCAAACCCAATTCTTCCACTAGGTGGCAGTCTCTGTCAGGCAACCTTTTTCTGTAATGTCACTTTGTAGACCAGCAGTGTTTTCTGAAAGGTAAAGTGTGGTCACTGAGTGCATGTATGCAGATGTTTAGTTGCATTTGAATTAGGCATGTGTAGTCGTTACATTAACATAGAGTCTCTGACAGCTACAGAGTTCTTCTCATTCTGCCATGACAAAGAAACCCACATCTCCAAAGGCTGACTCTGGATATTCACGTAAGATTTTGAAGGACATGCAGATTCGTTCCTATTCATATCCCAATAGAATAATAGGTAAAATGTGAATATTTGAACATGCTACCAAGTGTAATTTTAAAACCCTTAGACATCTTACTAAATCAATTTGCCTCTGTATGCAGTGTTTCAGTTATGTATATTGTTGCCTTAAAACAGTAGAGGTGTGAAAGTTAAAGGAAAGATCTCATATCACATTCTGAAAATAATGAGCATCAATTGTTTAACATACTTAGTCATACAAAGAATTTGAATAAATGTACAGGAAGATACGTACATTTTATTTTTTTGAGTTACAAATGAGGCCAGCTGACCTACCCTCCTAAACATAGCGTCTGCACTGTTTTCTCTTGTTTTAATCAATTTCACAGCTTATTCAGGAGCAGCGATGAATCTGTATTTCACAGAGGACGCTCGTAAGTACTTGTGTCCTGATTGGATCCAGTTGCTGCATGTCAATGGAGGCTAAAGTGCAAATGCTAGTTGTTTTGTAAAAAAGTCATCATTGAAGTTGTGTTTTCTGTGTTTTGGTATTAATCTCAGTGTATAAATCCAATAATATCTAAATATTTCCAACCCTTTTCTTGCCAGTGTACACTAACAGCCATATTAATGCTCATTTGGCCCTTGTACATAAGCTGTTTCTGATTTAGTGTAGATGAATTAACACTGACCCTGAGCTGCTGGGCAGATCTGTCTCATCAGTGACACTACCAGACAGGGGACAGCAGTATGCTGTCATCCTTGGCCCTGCTAGTTAAAGGGTCTTTGTTCGTGAAGGTGCCTGTACAGGAGGCACCGATGATGGCACCACTGAATACCTCCATTTACAGATTCACTGGCCCCTGTCTTGAACGGTGACAGAGGTCATGCTAACTTTTCTCTCGAGTGTTATGTCACTTGTCTCAAATTACTTGTGTACTTTCCTTTCTGAGTTCTTTGATTAGGAACTTAAATAAAGCTCCACAACACAATGAGTTTTTGTTAAGCTCGGTGTTTTATTGCTATGTCTGTGTCCATTGTGACATAATGGAGCTATAATTTCAAGCTGAGCTCATCCCAATGCAAACAGCTACACATAATGTCCCCTTGCTGACATCTGTCCACTACAAATTTAAAAACACCACACAGTGTTGAGTTCTGTTAAGCTAAGTCATAACATCATCATATCTTGAAAACTGTAGGTATTACTCTCAAAGCTGCGAATGCTTTTTTTGCCTGTTGTTTTGACTTGCCTGCAGATAAGGTACTTGGTGTCCAGAGGCGCTATAGTGGGCCATCTTCATGCATCATCCTTTGACATTTTGATAATATACTTTGCTTTTCCTGTTGAAAGTTTGTCTGTAAAGTAAATATGCCTCTCTAGCAAGTAGACTGTAGGTTGAAGAATGTTCTTTTTAATTTTAGCCTAAGCAACAATGTCTCCATCATTAGACCTTTGAAGAAAATAGAGGGTGAGTGTGAAGGCTTTGGGATCCCTGCAGCAGACCACTGATCATTTTGACATCAAAAGCTCCCTCCAATTAGTGTCAGCAAATAAGCAGCTCTTGGTCGGCAGGCAGGTTACAAAACTGGGTGTAAACAGCCAAATAGCATCACTGTAGTGGGATATTTTCACTGTAGTAAAAACTCGCATGTCACTGATAACTCTCCCATAAAGCCATTTCGTTTTTCAGGAAATGCATGAGTGCTTATAGATCACCTGTAGGTAGAGCATAAAATGTGTCTTGTGCTAACGGGCCTCTGGTCACGATGCTAGCATACTGAAGTTTGTAATACAGTATATAATGCTGACAATGTTTTACACCTTAGTCTAGTCCACCAGTGTGCTAATGTACACAACTGAGCGTGATGGAAATTTCCCTTTTTGGTTAAAAAAGCAACATATTGGAGAAACTGAAATGACACTGATTTTTCCCTTTATTTTGTGAACAGCAATTAATTGATCAGTGTTTAGTCAAAGCTACAATCACATGCATCAATTGCACTTCCTTACGCATTCCACTGCTTTGAGTTTACAGTGACACTGCACTGTTTACTGACACTCCTGGTGGTAACTGGTTATTTGTTTTTTGTTTCTTTCTTTTAACTTTTACAAGGTGCAGAAATGTAAGCAGGAACATTCTTGTGTAGCTTATCTTTATAAATGTAGAGTTGGAGGAGAAAGATGCACTTGCATCAATAACTTAATTGTCACCCCTGAATCACACCAACATGTCACCAGTCTCTGTCCTCACAATCCAGAAACGGAAATTAGAACAGTTGAGCTTAAGGCTGATAAAAAAATCTTTACAAATACGTAATCCGTTATTACTGTTGTGTTCACATATAGATTTACAGTAAAACATGGGTATGTACTCCCTGTCACGTCATATTGCATACGCACGCACTGGTGTACAATTCTAGGGAAAACTCTGCTCTTTTTCACCACAGCATTGACGCAATATCAACTGCACATTGTGTTTAACAAAGAACACAGTTTGAAAGTGAAAAACCTTCATCTATGCTCATGCACTGGCGAGTGTGACCTTCATGTAACACAATCCAGAGAGGATCCGGTTTCTCTTTGGCTTTTCTTGTTCTTGTACTGAAAGATTGTGAGGAATAACTCAAAGGTGTTTGTTTTGTTGTATTGTACCTTCTCTGTGTTTTGGGGCCAACTACTATATAATGTCTAAAATGTCTTCACTATTAACTTCACTATGAACTGCTGTGGTGAAAAGTCACTTAATATCTGATAGGGGACATTAAATTTAAACAGCGCTACAATATAAGTAACACCAGGAAGTACAGTTGCTTTATGCAAAGACGTACAAAACAGCCTGTGCTCTGAAAAGTATTTCCCCCTCAGGCTGTAAAATATATCTTGTTTTAACATAAAAATATAAAGTATAAAAATATAAGTCAAAGGTTAACAAATGCAACTTGTTCTTCTAAAACAGCTAAATGTTATCTTAATTAAACATAGCACATTGTGTTAACTTGTGGTTTACTATAGTTGATTTAGATTTATCAATTTATTATGTAAGTGAAGTTCTTGTTTGGACTTAAAATCTGCGTTAGCTTCATAAGTATGCTCGCTGTTGTGAATGTGAATCAGGTTTGATTTGGGTATTTAACTTAGACACCCATTAAAACGGAACAATTAACTCTTCAGATTGAGCAACTAAAGTGTACACCTGCATCTAACATGAAGAATTGGCTTCTGATAGAGCCAGAATGTACAAAGAACACAGCTGCTCCCAGCTTTTAATAAAAAGTGTGAAGGGGTAGGGACTGAATTCAACACCAACTTTTATCACGGGTCATATTGTTTTGACTAGTGTTAAGTGTAAAATGTAATAACTAGAAATTTGAACTTAAATTAGCTTGAAAATGTCAAACTTAGTTCATGTTAATAAAAAAATATAAACTGATTCCACAAAATCCCTGACTGCAGAAAGTTGTGCAGAGCTTCCTGTTACCGTTTGGCTGTTATGGCAACCCTAAGATCAACTTCAGAAACTTGGCTGACCTTATATGCATAATCTCATTGATGTTTGATACTGATGGGGCTAAACATAAACACGGGCAATCTATAGAATAGATAATGACACACTTGTTTTGTTTAGAAGTTTATTTACAAAAGACATTTTATGTACATTTAGATTTCTACATATTTATATCACCTCGAGATGATCATCACCCACTACACCCACAATGTTGAGCTTTAAAATGATCAAACATTCCAGTAGCATGCTCATTTGTTGCTTTAAATTAAATATAAGAACATTAAATTTCCCCTATTTAATTGGGGGATGATTAAATTAACATGTCATATGTTCGTACCAGCAGTATATTCAGTTCACAGTATCATAGTAAACCCTCTACCAAATTCATGTCAAGTATATCAGCACATATATAGCAAATATGTTTAGACACTTTCTTTTCCAGTAGTATATGAGTAGTAGAAGTCCAGATCAAGTCAGTCACTGTCCACAATATGAGTGCAAAGACCTCTACAATGAACAAAAGAGTCTAACTCATTAGATTAGTCTAACTCATTAAACGCACTATAAAGGCGTGTAATTGTATCATGGTTACACGAACTGTGGCCACAGTTTTTTTTCATTAGTTTTACTTAATCACTGAGGTAGAGACAGTTGTTTCTTTCTCATACTTCAAGCCATTTAAGCCATTCCAGGATGCAATATAGGTGAAGTGGAGGCAACTTGTACTGCAGACAGTGCAGCATGTGCCATGGCTTTCAAAACCAAGCTTCTAGCGAAATGCTCATTACCCTTATGTTTTCAGGATTGAATTCAAATGAACATTATTTCCCTCTGGGCAATCTGAAAGTACGACAGGTTTCGGCAAATAAAACGAAGAATATTTGCATAAATAAATTTCATATAATTAACGATACAGTGACAGTTTCGCATAAAAAAAGAAGAGAGTGGAAGACAAATGCTAACCAGAAAGGAAACAAGAAAGAGGAAGAAGGAAATTTGCACATCAAAAGATTTGCATTAAAGGGGGCACAATGTAACATTGTGCTACACAATAAAGCAGAGCAAAATGTGTCTGCTGACACAGTAGTTCAACTTTGGTTGTAGTCTCTAAATTGGCATGCTGGCAGTGTCAACCTTCAAAATGCCAATATAAATACATATTTTACGAGTCAGTCTTTAAAAAAAACTGTATCATTTACTTGGCTTTCAGGAATTTCATTCAAAAAGTGGCTCACTGCACACAAAGCACATGCAAATGATTTAAAATAACACATCCATGTCCCATCTCCACACAACGGAGAGTTTAGTAGGAACTTTGACTCTATTGTACTTCCACCAAGGTTCAGCTCAGTTTCTTGGCGCTACCCTCGTCGTACTTGTGTTCTGGTCAAGCTATAGGATCTCCACTTTCTGAGCGCAAATCAGTTCCCTGTTAACCAGATTCCACATGTACATGAGGTCTGATGGCAGCAGCTTGTGCACCACAATCATGCTCTTAAAGAAGCAAGGTTCTCGGTTCAACTTACTGTTCTTATCTCTCACCAACCCAAACGTCTTAAAGGCATTGTGTTTGATAGGAGTGACCTGGAGCACTTCCAGACACATGCCCAAGAAGACATCATCAATGGGGTAGAGATCCAGGGTGCCTGCAACCCAGTGAAGTCTCCTCGCCAGGGGTGCATCCATCAGAAACCCCCCTCCACCTGCATATGGAGGGTAGACGTTTTTATTATATAGAGCTTCGGGGATGTAGTATTTGTTGTCTTTTCTACGAATGGGCCTGGCACTAAAAATCACATCTCCCACAAACAGGTTCTTTTCATGGCTGCTGCTTTCTAGGAACTCGAGGATGTTCTTTACATTGACAAAGACATCATCATCCCCCTTGAAGATGTAACGCACACTGGGGCAGTAAGCGTGGAACCACTTGAGGAAGTGGGTCTCTTTAAGCGTGAGGTTGAAGAAGCTATCCAAGAAGTCCCACTGGAGGATATCCCCATAGATGTAGTCCTCGTACTCCACCAGCTTCTGATGATTAGCTCTCTCTGCCTCATTGGAGGGTTTACCCAGAAGGAAGATGGTTTTTATCCTCCTTCCATCCAGCACCTGTTCTTTTCCCCAGGTTTTTCGGATCACCTCCCTACGGTCATACTGAGTGGCAACTGATTTAATTACCATGAGCAAATATACATCCCCTGTGCACTTCTCTGGGTGGTTGATGATCATGGGGAAGTAACGGCAGTGTCGATAAAGCATAAATTGCTTGAAATTGTCCTCCAGGCTCATGAACCAGTCCAGGTTAGAGAAGTTTAGGTTTGCACTACAATTGGAGCTTGTTACATCCCAGGTTCTGGGAATGCTGTCCGCAGTGATCCTGTGCTCCTGTCTGGTGGCTGCCTTAGGCTCTGGCTGGTGTTTGCTAGCCTTCCAGAAGTGATTTGCTCTCAAATATGGATGTTTTTTCTCTTCCATTGCAACTACAGGCTCCACTTCCTCATAGCCATCCATGCGAGCCTGCCTACTGAGTTCAAAGGATGCCCCAATATTGATATTCCCTCTCTGGAGTACAGTCAGCGCCACCACAGCCATGAAAAACATGACACTAATGCCCTTGTACACCTTCCATCGATCTCTGTTGCTCATCCTGGATAAAGACAAAGATCACAGGCACCAGTCAGATAAGACAAACGACAGTATCTCAGACCTAAATCAGAAATAGAGGAAAGCTAAATATTGATTTGCATTTACACAATGATGAATTATTTTTGAAATAGTACATATGAGATATATTTAAATAAAACCACAAAATTAATAAGTCAACCCTACAGGTTAGACATTGTGTTTGCATTACCCATGTTTGCAGTTTGATGTACTGATAGTAAAGCAAACAAGAAAGGATTGTCACCAAAATAAGGTTCCATGTTTGCATGGCTACAGATGTGTATTTTTGTACAAAGCAAACACAGAAGTCGTCATTATAACATTATAATAAAAAAACATATAAGCTGCAGTTTATGCATATGGAATTACAAAAAAAAAAACACATACAACATTACATGTGTACCTAAATACATATGTTTCCTCCCTACATGTTGTGGCTTTGTCATTTTGCTTTAAAACAAAAGACCTAACGTGATATTAAGTGAGATTTATGCAGTTTCATATCCTCCAGTAAAGTTTAACTAATGCGTGAATGCTTCTGATACACCAGTTAATGAAAGACCTAGCATGAATGTCACCATGAACAAATGTTGATAAGTTGATAAATAACAGATCATTAATCAAACAGTGCTGTTCAGGAATAGTTCATACAGTTATTGATATTCTGCCAAATCGACTGCACTTACAGACAAAACAACAGTTTAGCCCCTTTTCAGTTCTGAATACGTCTCTGTTTCTTTAATAGGTCCTCAACAAAATCTGCAGATTCATCATCATCTCACATGTTACAGACTTACATCTTGTACACTCCCTGTAGTTTCTTAGTTATTCTGCTTGGCTCTAAAATAAACGTTTGTATTTGTTTTTAGATACAGTGGAATAAAACGAAAAACCGCGTCACATCTGGATGAACATGTGGAATGTCTTGAAGTAATCCCTGCACTTAAAATTCTCACATTTCCATCATGCCAGGGCTCGTTCCGGGCCCCTGACACTCTCCACTATGGGCCCCTCCACCTCTGAAGAACAGTGCTGCCCATCCCCAAATAACCACAAACATGGCACAACTTAGTCAATTCCGGAACCAGGATAAACATAAGCAGCATTAACGCTTAGCATTAGTGTATTTATTCGCATTAATATGCAGCCTGTGAATGACATCGACAACATCATCTTTACATTTCGGCTGAAAATTTAAATCGGCTTATTAATTTTATCTTTTGTGTTTTAATTCTTCCTACTTTGTCCTGCGAGGTTTTTCGTTTTAGAAGAAAATGTTGATGAGTGACAAATGTAAAGCGGTTATAACATGTGAGCTGAGCTTTATACAGATACCGAGCTTCATCTAAACAAAGGATCTAAACTCTCATTGCGGGATAGTATTAGACTAATAATGAAGCCTACAGTGATGAAAGGATCCAGGCAGACTTACATGTTTGTCGTGCTGAAGAAGGACTGCGCTCGTTGCTTCCAGGGAATAAACCAATAAGTTGATTATCACCGAAAAAATACAATAAATTGATTTTTTATCTGTTCGCCTTTTGTAGAAAAGTACAAAATATTCCTTTCAATTGAACCTCCTCTGTTGTAAATAGGTTTATGAAAAAAATGTATTAAATCAGTTTCTGCGCCTGCTCATACAAACGTGCGCTGTGTGATCGTGCGGCTGAGGACTGAACTCAGTCTCTGGGACAGACCCGCTTTTAAAGCCTCTGCTGCAGTTACGTGGACACAGGGTGCGGGTGATGCAGAGACAGCAAATATCCAGCATGCGCATTCCACAGTAATGACCACGAAAAATAAGTGAATTCAAATATAAACAGCAAAAATCAAAGTGTTAAAATTTCAGAGTTAAAGATTTCTGAGTTGATTTTACCTCTCAAGTAATTTTAACACTGTCAGAGTAAAGTTTTGTTCTGAGTTGTCAGAGCTGATCACACCAGTGAAAGTTGGATGTAATAGACTCCGCCCACTCATTTCAGGACTTGTCAGTACCATAATCCCAGTGTCAAGCAGTGGCAATGAAGCAGCGCAGTGTGCAACTGAACTTCAGTGGTTCTCATATAAACACTGGCTCGGTGTTAATTTGAACTCTGAGAGTGTTACATTTGCAATGTCTCATTACATAAGTATACTTCTTTTTATCTACATTAAGCAAGTACACGTTCAGTTTTCCTCTTATGCACTTATCAGAGAGGTGTGCTAGATAAAGTTGTGTTACACTTGCTGTAAACTGACAAGTATTTAAGTTATCACTTTTGTTATCACTTATCAAGTCTTTATAAAGGATATTCACCATGTTCAGTTGCAACTTCAGTTGCTGCTTCATTGCCACTGCATGACATTTGGATTATAGTCCTAAAATAGCTGTGCGGTGTGATCGACTCTGCCAACTCAGAACAAAACTTTACTGTGAATGTGTTAAAATTACTCTTCGAGAGTTGAAATCAACTCAAAAATGTCTTACTCTGAAACACTTTGATTTTTGCTGTGTACTTGTCCAATTTAACTTTATAACAAATAACTATTTAAGTTATAAATTAATAATTTGTCACAATTTGTCAGTATAGTAGATAAGTAATTGTTGAGTCATAAACTTATAAGCATTAGTAAGAAGGATGAGCAGTCAATAGGAGCTGCCTCTCAGTAACTTTAGACTTAAAAGTATTATTTCTACACCTACAGAGCTGTGATGTTTGACACTGGTGTGTTTCAGTTCACCAATCAGGGGAGGAAGTGATACTGCATTAAACAATTAAAAATATTTAACAACTATTTTGCGGTTTAATCAACTGAGAAGGAAGAGAATGTATACTTTAAGATAATATTTTGATAATCTAGAAAGTATACTGTTAATACATCACTAGTAAACTAAGTATATATAAAAGTTTACTTGTAGTATACTTCAAGTATATTTTTATAAACTAAAACATGGGCCAATTCAGTAGGGCAGAAAAGTATACCTATAAGTATACTACAAGTACAATGCCATAAGTATACTTACTACAAGAAGTATACTTGTGAAGTATCCTTGAACATTACTTAAGTATACTTAAAGAAATATACTTTCAGTATAAGTTTTTTCTTTTTTTAATAATCCCTAATCCCTAAATAATCCCTAAAACTTTGCTTTTCTTCTGTTTGCTGGGATAAAACCAGGAATAAAACTGGTTATATATCATCAAAATAATAATTATATATACTACAATGTTAAATGTTATAGGAAACAGTTTTTTTCTTCTAGTAAACTGAAGTAATATTCAAGTGTATGTCCCAAGTAGGCTATATTATTGTAGTAAGTATACCAATGGCAGTGTATTCCTAATTTACCTGTAAGTATACTTTTCAGTACTTTTAAAAAATTATACATACATACATACATATAAAAGTATACCACTTTGAAGTATACTGCAAAAAACGTTTATATATATACTTTTAGTACTTTCTAGTTACTTTGTAGTATCAAAGTATACTTCTAAATACAAAAGTGATCTTACCACTGTACTGTAATATCCTGTAAGATCTTTAACTTAGTTTATCAATTGGACTGTTGAATTAATGCTAATGCAATCCAAATGGTATGAATTCTTCTTCTATCACTGTGATGTAGTATAGATGTGACAACTACTACAGTGCTTCAGTATCACTGGAGATCTTCACTGAACACTGGGGATAAGATGTATGCTTTTATGTTTTATGGTAGCCTACTACCATCTAAACATTTGAGATTTTCTTTAATTCCTAAACCTCTAAAAGCATTTGTTCAGGAGTTTAGCCAGGATGAGCAATTTATGTTTCTAGTCTTGTAACATTTTGAAATGGAGCAACAGTATTTCTAAGAATTTAAAACCTGCAGGGCACACCCAAACCAGAAAAGCCAAAAACCAGTTGTGCTTGTTATAGCATACCTTCCGACTTTCCCTGAGGGTTTAAAAAAAATAAAATCATTTCTTAGTATCGATAAAATAATTTTAATGTATGACTTTAAGATTCATGTAGATATTGACAATAAATCCCTCAACACTGCATTTAATTCACTAGATTCGACTGGTTTCACTTAAAATGTGAATAAACCCACTCGCTGTAATAATCACACCCTCAATCTTGTTGTGATGTGCAACATTGAAATTCAACATTAAATAGTATTTCACCAAAGCACTCTTTTATCTGACCATTTCTTAATAACCTTTAAATTAACTATAACACTTTGGAAGAAATTCTACTACAGTAGATGTGTCTGAAAATTGAAACAATTCCATCATCTTTTAGTTCGGTGCCATGTACCTACACAGATGAGGCCATCTTAACTTCACTGTAGTACCAAAGCAATACAAAAAGCAATACTGTTGCCCCTCTGAAAAAGAAAACAGTGAATCAGAGGATCCATGATACAATTCACAAATCCTTAACTTAAAGCAGACACTGCAAAAGCTCGCCACCAGCTCACAGTCCAGGTTCAGGGGCAGTCAGCTTCTCTACTTTTAAGACTGGGCCTAAAATGTTCCTCTTTGATACAGTTTGTACAGTGCTGTGAAAAAATACTTGTCCCCTTCCTGTTTTTTTTATATTTTAGCATATTTGTCACATTAAACAAACATAACTTAAGTAAATATAAAATGCATTTTTTAATGATTATTTCATATATTAAGGAAAAAAAGCTGTCCAAACCTGCCTGGCACAATGCGATAAAGTACTGCTTTATCACATAGGACCCTGCTAAATCATAAATGAATTGTGATTATCCACATTTTTTGGAAAGCTGAGTTCAGTTTCCCTCTCTCTACCTTTCTGCAGGGATACCCAGCATCTGAGCTGTGTGCTTCCAGTATGCAGTGTTTTGTCTGCTGCTTGTTGTTGAT
>OMLM01002217.1:8076-21778 GCA_900302695.1 Helostoma temminkii | reverse complement strand
TCTATGAGCTTTGTCTTTATCTTGTGTTTTGATAGCAAGCACTTGTTTCCACTCTGTTCCCCTTACAACTGGACAGTGCCAGCAATGCTTGAGCTCAGGGTTACACAGACACCTGGCTACAAGTGCGTCAGTGTGTCATGTGCAGCCTGTTTCCTCACATTGTGCTGCTGCTCACTGGGAGCGACCACAATCATAATGGTTGAAAACGTCATATTCTCAGGGGATTTGTGCCATTTCTGCCGCCTTCATATATTAAATAAAAGATGTCTGAACAACATCATTATTTCATAGTGAATGACAGGACACCAAGCCAGGCCCCTTACTAATGCGAAGAAGACATTTAACAGGAATCATATGAAAATCTAATGCTACAGAGAAAAAAAACATATTTATTTAAAACAACTGACAAAACATCAAATTCAAAGTGGATTACAAGAAAAAAATTACAAAGTTATATTTTACATGTACTGCATACTAATTATATACACATCACAATACTTGGAACAGTGCAAATGTAGAATGAAAAAAGAAAATGCTGAATTTAAGACATTCATCATACATATATTCAAGTTTTTTGTCAAATGCATGGGTGGGAGTGTACAGTATATTTATAGTAGTAAGCACAGTTCATGGTTAAATTAAAGAAATACAGATTGCTAATCAAGATGAGAGCCTTGCAAATGAGGTGCTGTATCACTCTTAAAAAAAAATTAAAAAAAATAACAAAGAGAAAAAGGTCCTTTCTGTCACTCATTAAGTTAATTACATTTTGTGATAATCACAAAACAATTAATTTTATCTCTATATCTGGTCATGACCTAAACTCTAAATCTCCCATTTACATCTACTCAAAAGCATGCTGAGCTTTACTGAGTGTGAACACCGAAGCTCACAGAGACTAAACACATATTGAGACAAAAACATGCATCTCTGTGACTCTGTCCCTGATAATGAGAATAGCCAGTTCCTATGTCATCAAATCAGCAAACCAGGAGGCAAATGGAGAGAAAGATGATCTTTTTCTCTCATACAGTTTACATTCATGTTGGTGCACACACATCACATTAATTACATAATATTATATACAACTACAGTATGTCCTTGGTTAGAAAGTGGACAAATTCAGGGCTGAATAAAGGTAAAAGGTGCACAGAGTTGGGTGGCCGGGGGTTGTGACTATTGTCTGACCTCATATTGTGTTACAGAACAAGTCTGTGCTGAAACTGAAGGGGGAAAACTACAGAGCAACAATCCTTCACATTGTTTCAACCCCCCTCCTCTTACTGCTGATCCTCGACCATCTCTGTTGCCCTGACCCTGATCACAAGTTGGGGGGATGATGTTACAGGAAGCCTGATGCTCCAGGCGAGATAGAGCTACTCCATGGTGACAGCTCCCTCTTCACCTCCTCTTTGACTGGCTGCCTGAAGATGAAGAGTGAAGAGGGAGGGGATGTGGGGTGAGGTGGTTGGGTAATTAAAGAGAGTTAAAGACAGAGAAAGAGAGTAGGTAGAGGATAGTCAGATTTTAACTTAGGGAAAAAAGTTCCCCTCTAGACACATTTTAAGTTATATGTGTTAAAACACAGAAACACTAAGCACAATGCATTTCTGAGTGGTGGTGTGGTTTTAAATTATAGCAGGCACAGTGACAAGTGGCACTATTAGACCACAAGTGACTGACTTTACCCAGCATAGCTAGTGTTAAATTGTTAATTGTTAGTATAACTTAAAATTCAAAGTACACTTTCTCTATCTTTGCACATGGCAACATCATGGGAATCTGTCATCATGTGAAGTCAGTGTTGTCATTATGACATTTTTTTCCCATCTTAACATTCCAGTGAGCAGTGTCTACGCTTGCTGGGAAATGTGGGTAGCTCAGTCAGCCACACAAACACATCTTCTATCCCTCCCAGCCAAACAAACGTCTCTGTCAATCACAGCTTATCAAAAGCGAACCTAAAGGTGATCTTGCTCCAGCATGTACTTGGTGTTCTCTGCTAGTAGTCAGACTCCACCATGCAGAAAGTATTAGGTATAATGATGCCTGACAAACAGCAGAGGCTGCAATTAAGTGAAAATAAATAGAAAAGAGCCTCAAGAAAAAAATCAAATAAAAGCTACAGCTCACATTAAAACTGGACTTGTTGTCTTTGTCATGCCATTTCCTTTTGCTTATTGCCCTTTAAGCAGAACTATGATTAACTGGCTTCCTCATGAATCCACTGACAATTGCCAGACCTCAAAAGTGCAACACAAACGCACAGAAGGATGTGGTAGCTTTGACCATTAGGGGCTATTACAGGCTTTATCGTAAGGGCAGCCGGCATCAAATGCATTTGAGATGCATGACCACTCTGGAGATGTTATCACCCAACTGAGAGCACCAGAGCAACTGATCAGGCCATCTTCCCTGCAGGGATTCAAGTTCTATGATTAAGATGTGAACTTTGTTGCAATAAAAGAAGGGGACATGGGTGAACTGTGCTGTGTGATTCATATGTTCAACAAAAAGTAGCACAATTTGCATTTCACATTTTGTAAGATATATAAAGATATACAATACCATGTAACATTAATGTGTGTTCTTTGTTATTCAGTTTGTAGTCATTGCTTGAGTGTCTTGATCTTTCTGGTTAGATTGAAAAAATAATGCTCTTCTTCTGTCTCAACAGTCATAAAACCGAACTGTAACTGGTCAGAGACAATTGCATATGATCAAAATAAACAAATATTTATTTTTTCAGTTCGGCATGTTTGCATTCACCTGTCATCTGGGGCTATGCAAAACTGCAGTGACACCTACTGTACTACATAAAACTATCCACTCCCCTATTGAGGAGCACTTCAGTAGCGTTGTGCCACAATGATGTCCTTGCCTGTCATTATGTCGCAGGGCGTTGAAACACAGTACTTGCAGATTGTGTTTCACACTTCCAGTAAAACCTACTCAAATAAAAATGAGAGCTTAAGGTAAATTTGATGCTTTTCTTCTTGATAAACTATTGTGAGTCTGCTTTTGTTCTCAGAGCAGCTAGAATGTTAGTATTGAAACAGGAATGTCAAAGTATTCCACACATTTCAAGCATAAAGTGACAGAAGAGGGCGAGGAGCGGACAAAAATTTGAATAATTTTATAAAGTTCTAAATATAAAAGCCCTAACATCAGATATACTTTTCAATTTCAACCATGGAGAGACTTGTGCAGGTTGATAAAATTCAACCCCAGTCTTGTGCTCACATGTGGTCACTGCTAGTGAACTCCACCACATCTGCCTGGCAAAAACATGTAGTTTAGTGGCTGCTATGCTTCTTCTTCCATCACTGACATGAAATGCCTTAATTTGCCAGTTAAATGATCCAGATTATGTAAAACTGGCTAAATCCCCAATATCTTTATGGTTATTTTATGTGATAGATCCTCTATTTAAATCTAAAGATTCACTGTATAGCAATATTATCTTAGTATCATATTATCAAAGCCTACTGATGGTGAACACAAAGTGAATGGGAAAAAAAGTGATTAACAGTTATACAAGTTCAACCCAGGCTGCTTAGTTGGCTTCACTAATGTGTTTTTTTGAAAAACACTGGACTGCAGAATCATGGCTGGTTATCTTCCAAAGCAACTGTTACAGTAGACAGAGCGACCAGCTGGAGCCAAAAATTGCCAGGATTGGCTGATGACCAGTGTTGATTTCTCACTCTTAACATATGCTTACTTCCACTTTGTCGTCCTCCTCCTACTGTGGAGCTGGCAGATCCTGGCTGGCTTCTATGCCGTGGTTCTGATGGGGAACACTGGGGAGCCAGGCCTCGAGCCCTCTGGCTGGCTGCTGTGTCAGGTGTACGGGGAATCTTGGGCTGGCTTACAAATGCAGGAATATAATCACCACTAGTTAAGAGACAGAGGAAGGAAAACAAATAAATAATGGGATTTATTTTGTAGCAGAAATAAGACAAGACAACAGTTAAATCAGGAACAGAATGCTTGCACAGTTTATGTGAGGATACACTGGCTGAGCAAATCCTACTTTTTTATTAACTTCTATTATAGATACTCATATTTCACACTTGCTTATGGCTTCTGTTTCTCTGATGAGCTGCTCAGAAGACATGAGGCATGACAATTAGACATATCTCATTTCCCAAAAGGTTTCACAAGTAAAGTAATCATGGCTTACTTGGGGCAACAACAACCTTTACACAAGCCCGTTTCCCATGACACTTGATAGCACCCATTTTGTTTGTTTCAGTCAATAGTCTTTATTTAGGTTCACAGAGTGGCAGACTATTTGATGGATGAAAGATATACAATATCATAAGATTCAATTAGATAAAAACAACAATAAAAAAAAAACCAAATAAAAACACGAATGCAGTGTTTCGTGAGTTTTCAGGGTTGGTCTACACAAGTCTGAGTGAACAAAAACATTTCAATAATTCCAGTGTTTCAAAGTCAATTTATACGACTACATGATTATGTGAATGCATGACTAACTACTTTTAATGCCTGTAGGAACTTACATTATCGTGATTATATAAAAGGGGCAGCAATATCGCTGTTGAAAATACATGGCTATCTGATGAGCCTTGAAATGAAAGAGGCCAGACATCAGGGGGCCTTTGTCAAACTATAATATTCTATGGTACTCACTACCAACTGCAGGATGTATCACTAAAGTTCCCTTGAGCAAAAAGCCAAGACATCACACACCCTATGACTGTATGTATATTCAACAACTGGGTCAAATGACCTACATCCTGTGGAGCAAAATTATATCATAGTAAATGAAAGAGTTTCAGTAATGATACTGGCTCCAAGATCTCTGCTATCATATGACATAACTGAATGTTATAAACCATAGTTCCACAAACACAAGTGAAGAAACTAAAGTGTCCTCTGCTATAAATTTGCAGTCTGCCCTCAATAGCTCAAAGCACAACAGGGTGTCAAGACGTGACTCTTTAACTTTCTTGTCTGAACTGACTTATCCTGAAGCACTCAAAACAAAGGCAGAAAATGTGCCTATGTTCGATTGTTATTTGCCAACTTGCTGTGTTGCTAAGATTCATTTCATCTGACCATCAATGACACTGTCTTCAAATTAATTCTCACAATAAAAGTCTTGTCATCCAAACTGGGGTGAAACAAGGCTACTGAAGTCAGACTCAGCCAGGATGTATTGTAGAGTTGTTTTACGTTCCTGAAGTGCAGAGGGAGGGATAACCTAAGCAGTTTCTTAGGACTTGTTGCTGTTGGTGAGACTAAGGAGTCAAGTTCCTCTGGGATTTAAAGGAGAGAAATAGCGGGGGAGGTTTGATTGAATGGGCCTCTTTGTAGCTCCTGCTAGTTTAAACGCATGTCACAGTCTCACAGACCAGCTTGGCAGTGCTGAGTCACCAACTGGTGTCAAATAATACTTTAGCCAGATCTATTCACACACACACTGACATGCATATCTGACTTTTACAGGAACCTAACCTGACTTGTGTTTGATTTCTTCAGTTTAGTGATGGAGGCTGCTTCAGCTTATTTCATGAAAGGTAGCTGCTACCAAATAAACAACTATTAAAAAGTGACTGGTGACTTTGTGTTGAAACACTTCCTTGTATTTGTGTATTCTGTATTTTTTCTTGTCTATATTCTAATTTCTCATTTTTTAATACTCTCAAAACCCTTGTCCAGGGCTCAGAGTGATTTCACATAGGCTTCACCCTTTAAGTACATAGGCTAGGTCACTCATTGAACTGAAAATGTTCCATTACAAAAGGCTCCTTTCTCTATGTGTATATGACCACACAACCAAAACCTCATGTACCTTATGTCAGCAACAAAAAGCAACCGAACCAGTTTACAGTCTCCTCCCCAGAAGTGACTAGGACCCTCTTGCTACAATATTTTTATGACACATTGTAATATTTGTTATCATTTAAATTGCTATTAAATGCAAGGTTTCCATTTCATATAACATTAAACTTAAAGAGCATAACAGGAGCCTTCATAGGTCCTGACCACATTGGGTGTTTATCTCAGTCTCAGTCAATACAATCAAATGTAGCTGTACCTGTTCCAGTCATTTACACACACAGATAATCTGTGTGTGCCTGTGCAGTTAATGTTTGGGTGTCAGTTTACCTGGCAGAGTGTCCATTGTGTTCCACCTGGGAATGTCCTTTTGTGGTTTGCTCTTCATACGGTCTGTCCAACTCTGACTCCTGGGACATCTGGCCACACTCTGAGTCTGAGTGTTTTTGTGTGTGTCAGGAAGGAAGGAAATATTAGTAGTTTATCAAATTCCTTTTGGACTCATACCAAATTGTCAGACTTTTTAATTGAAACAAAAAACTAAACAAAAACAAAACCAATACTAACAAACAAATGATCAACAACTGCACTGACATTTATTTTATGGCAAGACAAAACAGGCTATTAGCCACTGGAAGTGCATTTTGTTTCTTGAGGACAATGGACAGTAATTAAATAAATCCAGTATGAGTAAAAAAGCAGCTATTGTAAGGGAAGTTAAAGTGCCCACATGTCACTGATTTTCAGTAGGCATGAAGTACAGTATGAGTAATCTAACAGCAAACATCTCTTGAACAGTCAGTATTTATACATGGTCAAAGCTCCATTGTTTTCTTTTGATAAAATCTTGAGCAAGGATTTAATTTCTGATATAAGACATTTGTAAGATGTAGATAATAAATGTAAATAAAACACACAGATCTACCCACCTGTGCTGTGACACAGTGAGTCAGCTGTACTGGGGCGACTGCCAGAGTGTGTAGGAGGTCGGGAGTTGTACTGGGAAGCAGGCAGGCTTTTTTCCTCACTTCCCTGATTGCTGGTGTGATAACTGCTACATGACATGTAAACACAAACAAAACAGCTCAGGTTTTGAATGACTTTGCATGAATATCTCCATATTCAAAGATGGCAATCTTTTTTTTCCTGTATCTTAAAAAAATACTGCCAAAGGTTCCAGGTAGGAAGTTCTACTATAACCAATGTATCAATTATTTGTGGTAAGTTAATGTTGTTATCTGCAGATCATGTGTAAGATAGTAATCCCCAATGGCTGTCATATTCCTTACTCCATAACAATACCTCTTCTTTTATCCCTGCTGCTTTCAGTAAAAAAAGCAAACCCAGTTCAGGTCTCTCCTGCTGATTCATTCCTTTATCTGAACAATTAAATCACGATCACAATGCTTAATGGCACAATGTGTGTCAACCCATTTTTGCTTTGACCTTCTGCCCTACTTTTAATGGCTGTAGGAACTTAAATTATGGTTAAATAAAAGGGGCAGTAGAATCACTGTTAAAAATACATAGCTATCTGATGAAACTTGAGACTGAGGCCAGGCATCAGGGGCCTTTGTCAAACTATAATATGTTGTACTATGGTACTCACTACCAACTGCAGGATGTATCACTAAAATTCCCTTGAGCAAAAATCTAATCCAATCACACTCCCTGTCACTCTAGTACTCACACACCAACAATAAGTGTTTCATGTACATGTGTACATGTTCTGTGTGTACATTTAACTTACACTGCATTGATATTACGATGAGAACTTGGGGTGACTGGCCGTTGTAGGGGCTCATCAACACTGGGTTGTGGCAGAGGGGTAGATTTACGCTTCACTTTTGCCATGTTGGTCATAATCTACACAGCCGCATACACACATAGAAGGTTACTAGTATTTTAACAATAAAAGAAAGAAACAAATAAGTAAATTTTATATCTATACAGATATATGTCTGTTTGTAAACTTCACTCAATATGCAATAGGGCTGGGCCGCACTGAGACGTTAACAGACCAACTACAAGAAAACAAGTGTCGTTAAGTTCGATACGAAATAAGCCCTGTCTCTTCGGTTGACCACAAGTCCTGTATGGAGTAGATATGACTACTACTTGACAGGGATACAGGTACAACTAAGGTTTCCTAGTTCACACAAGGAAGCACTGCACTCAAGTAGAAATTCAGCATGTCTGCTGAGTTAGTCACTAAATCAGTGGTCTTAATGTTTGGCTTTTCATTTTAGGGAGATAGCCAGGGAGATATTTGTAGATACTGACATTATAGGTAAAGTTAAGTATAATGTGACTTGTCTATGAAGATTCACAGTCATCCAGCTCACGGTTATCCCAATCATTGCAATACCCTATGGACTCAATGTTGCATTAAGCTGTACATATTGAGCTCTTACTCCCAGGTACTCCGTAGTGAGTAGACTTTCTCCAGCCAGTTCTCTGGGCTGTGATTGGAGAACTTCTTCTTTGTCAAGATCTGTCTCCATTAAATCTTCCTGTCACAAAACAATTATGATACATTTTTCAAATTTACATCATATGTAACACAAGATACTCTATATTTAAGAACAATCTTATAAAAGACTACCTAAGTGTCCGTAATTGACATTTTAGTTTAGTTTAGTACAGATAGATGAGATCATTAAACACCAATCTGTAAAATGGCTGTGGGTGCAATTAATTTGGTCACAATAACATGAATGTGAGTCCATAAACTACAGTGGATTAAACAGTGCTTGACATCAATCCACAAGGTTCCCACAAGAGACCAGTGTAGTTTACACTTTTGGAACTCACTACGTGTCTATTCCCTGCTATGACCTCAGTACATGGATAGCAGTTACCAAAATACCAGAACTAATGTAAGAGGCAAACAAATCCAGAAACTTACACTCCAGCATGAATGGTTTAATTTACTACTATATAGCTTTTCTTGAATATCTACTTTCCCACTGAATCCAAACCAGGTCTATCACCCCCTTGTACACATATACACAGGCACACAAATATGAGACACTGAATGCTATCTACAGGTTTGAGAAAGGTATCAAATATGAAGATGCGGATTTCTGGTTGTAGTCAACCTCATTTTCCATCTGTTTCTCAATTTAGTGTCTTTTTGTCAGCGTATGCTTTCTTTAGTTAAAATTTCAATTGCATATGATAATGAAAACCTATCAATCTCAGCACCCCATTAGATATTTATCAGCTTTTAACAAGATGAAAGCAGAACTTACATCGTTGTCATCCTCTTCCTCTTCATCGTCTGATTCTGACCCCTCTTCCTCAGCTGAGTAGAGAATAGACACAGCCCCCCTCCCAAAAAGTTAAACAAGTCAACAAGCTTTCCAAAAAACAAAAAGTGTTCCTTCCTATATCATACTTAATATAAATCAGAGACAAAATTAAGTACCAATTATAAAATATGAAAATTTTTGGATTTAAGATTTTGATTTAAGAAATTCATAAATCATATCTTAACAATGGAGTTAACTTAAAAAAATAATAATAATAACTCCACATACCAAACTTATTATTCATTATGTTGAAGTTTTAATACCACACAACACCCTATATTTTTAGTTTTAAGTTATTGGGAAGTACTTCATTCACAAAAGCAAATTCTGAGTCAGTATGTATTGCATGTATACACATTCATAAACTACAATACATATGAATGAACTGACCTGAGTTCAGCTGCTTAATAATGAACTCAATCTGCCTGTTGAGGTCCAGGTTCTCCTCTTTACTGTAGCAGTGGAGGATCTCATCTACACTCTGCAAATATGTGAGGAAAACACAATTGTCATAGACTATAGTCAATAGACTTTTTTTTCTAGTTAGCTTCATCCTATTTATTCTATTTAAATATAATTCATTCTAACTGAGTTGAATGGCCATCAGTGAAAGAATGATCATAATGATGTATAGGTTATCTGCTTAAATGTGATTTTTGCTGGAGAGGATGGACCCAGTTCCGACCCACTGGCTAACAATATCAGTATTTTGGTACAGTGTCTGAATGACTGAACTGTTGTTTCCTCGCTACACACTGACTGTGTGGTGACAAGAAGAAAGACAAACACAGAGCAAAACACAAACTCTGTCTGTTTCCTCAAAGCAGGTGAAGACATTTCTGCTATCTCACCATCTCTTTGGCTTCCTGTCTCACAGAGGGAATACACAGGATACTGTACAGGGCTCCATTCACATATGGTCGAATCTGAGAAAGTAAAGTGACAGACACAAACACAAAAACCTCAATATCTATGGTCTGGGATCATTCAGATTGCATAGACATGCACTGTATTCTCAATTCTATATTAAAAATTATTTGCACTTTTGCTGTTTTTGGAATGTGTGCATATTTTCTATAGTGTGTGTTTATGTGTTCATAGATGTATTCATGGTTTACACACTCTGTAAGTTTGTACCTATTATGTACACTGGACATGTAACATCTGAGTGCAAGTTTTGACAGATGTCTATATCACCTCATGGTTCTCATGTCCAAGGAGGTCAGTTAGAACCTTTAGTACATGCTTGGCGTTCTCTGCACACTTCCTTTTTCCTGTAGAAGCACACTCATCGAAAACAGACAGACAAACAGACAGACAGACAGACAGACAGACAGACAGACACAGTGAGCCCAAATATTTTTTTTGCAAATTAATTAAAAATAAAGAACTGAAGTCTTTGAAAAGTATTCTGACATTTTGTTGTGGCAGTCCAAACTATGTGTTTATATACCACCTTAAAATTCATACAGCTTGCAGCAACATTTGGTGGCGAGGCATTGATTAGGATATAGACATATTCATAAAGTTCAGAAGCACAGTGGTTTGAATAATCACATGATGTGACATTGATTTTGAATTGCTGCATTGTTTAAAAAAATAAAATAAAACTGGCCTGGACAAAAATGACAGTACCCTTAACTTAATATTTTACTGCAGAACCTTTGAGGCAGTCAAGCAATTTTTGTAACTCTCAATGAGACCTCTGAATTTATTTTGAGCCCACTCCAGGTGCGCAAACTGCTCACCATCCAAACCTAAGACAGCTCCAGCTCCAGCTGCACCCTTCAAACCTGAGACAGTTCCAGCTTTCTCAGGTTTGAAAGGCGCCTTCTCCAGACTGCACATTTCAGCTCTTCTCAAAGATCTTCAATAGGATTTAGATCAGGGTTCACAGGAAGCAACTTACTTTCTTTTGTTCTTAGCTATTTTTGGGTGTTTTTAGCTGTGTGTTTTGGGTCATTATCCTGTTAGAGTTCCCATGACTTGCAACTGAAACCAAGCTTTATGACACTGGGCAGCACATTTCGCTCCAGAATACCTTAATAGTCTTTCATTGTACCCTGTACAGATTCAAGACACCCTGTGCCAGATGCAGCAAAGCAGCCCCAGAACATAACCAAGCTTCCTCCATGCTTCACAGTAGGTTCTTTTCTTTGTATGCTTAATTTTTGCGCCTGTGAACACAGAGCTGATGTGCCAAAAAGTTTCAATTTCATTCTCAGTCTCAGTCTCATCTATCCAAAGGACATTCTCCCAGAAGCTTTGTGGCTTGTCAATATGAATTTTGGCAAATTCCACTCTCGCTTTTTATGATTTGCTTTCAACAGTGACTTACTCGGTTGGTCGTCTGCCATTAAGTCAACTTTGACTCAACCAGCAACGGATGGTGCAATCTGATGCTAATATACCTTGCTCTCTGTCAGTGCTCCACGTTAGTCTGTTCACCTCTCCAAGTGGCGCACATGCACAGTCTCGTCCTGGATAGAGAACACCACTCCCATGGACTATCAACTGCAGTTTCAAACAAAGCCACTGTGCTTCATGTCCATAGTGAACACTGTTGGGGAGGTGGGATTCGTATTCTGGCTTATCTAGATCACTGGGCTCTGATAGAGGGCTCCAGAGAACAGGCAGATAAGCATACAGCACTGGTTCTGTCCCACATTCAGTCTCTGGGTTTCTCAGTGAAACCAAGAAAAGTTTGCTTACTCTGAGTTAGCAGTTTTCATTTCTCGGTCTGGAAATTTGTTCAGATACCGGTCAAGCATGCCTGTCGGAGCAAAGAGTAGCTGCATTTCAGCGCTGTCTAGTTCAGTTTCTGATGGGTCTGGATGATGCATCAGGGTTCTCCAATAGGCAGTCACTGAAGAAAAGTTTCCTATCAATCAGCTGGAACTACTTGCAGTGTTTTTGGAACTTTTGTTTGGTTTTGACAGGGCATCATGTCCTGATCAGAACGGACAACAGTGGTGTCATACATCAACAGACAGGGGGGCACCAACTCACTTCCCCTGTTGAGGCTGTCTCATTCTCTGTTGCTGTGGTGCAGTGTTCATCTTCTGTCACTCACTGCTCACTGCCCTCTGCTCTTCTCCATAACAATCTGCGATGCTCCACTGGGTCTACTCTAGCGCACCCATGGCTTAGGACTTTGTTTTTGTCTTTGTTTATCCTTTACCCCAGTGGAACTGATTCTGCTTGGACTGGGGAAGGTACGCCATAAGGGTTTGTCCCTGATACTGGTGGCCCCCTATTGGCAGTACTTGGCAGCTGTATCCAACGGTGCTCATACGTTGGCAATACGCTTTTTGAGAGGGGTTTGCCGTCCACAGTTAGGTCCAAGGTCCCATCTTGGGATTTACCATTAGTGCTTGAAGCCCTCTGTGGCCCCCCATTTAGAGATATGGATGGTAGATATGGACAGCACTTGCTTTAGTGTCTCCTAAATGAGTGGGTGATCTCCATTCTTTGTATGAGGATCCAACATGTACCCGGTTTGCCATTTACAGTTTAAGGGTTACCATATGGCCAAATGCAGCAAATGTACCTAAAGATACCGCCACAGCATATAGCCTATACCTTCTAGGTTATTTAAATTCTGCAGCTTCGGCCCCCCCTCCTTTCACATCTGAGGAGCAGGGAAGGTTGCACAAACTGTGCTTATTCTGTCCTCTCTGCTGGTTCCATGATGTACTAGAGTGGCTGCTGGAGGTCTTGCAACTGGGTTTCATGGCTGCTCGGTAGGGCGCGTCCCATACTATTTGTGTTGTACTGAGTGAATCGACTAAAAGGGAACAAAGATTTGTGACTATAACTTCTGTTCCCTTAAGGAGAGGAACGAGGTAGAACACTTTGCTGCCAAGCCTCACAACTGAGCTTGGTAAAGAGTGGCTGTCGAATTGGAAGGACAACTATGGTGACTATGGTGGTTTATGTGTGTGAGCGGGGCCACACATGCATCACCACAGGTTGCCTGCCTTTTTGGCGTTAATAAAGGTGCCTTCTGCCAGGACACAGAAGGGAGTGATATCCCATACTATTTGTGGTACTATTTGTACCTCGTTACGCCTTTTGCGGTTATATAGTCAAACAGGCTGACATCACTACGTGATTAATCATGGTGCACTTAAATTTTATTTATATTCCTTCAAGCTAAATAACGTTTCTGTTTTCTTTTTCTCTATGTGCTGATAAATCAAATGTAATGCAGCATTTACTGTGTCATTCTGTCAAAAGTACAGAGAAAAGGGAGTGTACCCATCTTTGCTCATGGAGTGGAATAAATGGGGGATGACTTAAACAAATATACTTTCTAGCTTTGATGTAAGAAAAAATGGATACAAAGGAGTGTCTGCTGATAAGCAGTGTGTTCAGAACAAACAGTGTAGCAGTTTTTATCGGTTGCTAACCCAATCGATATTGGCCTTTACTCTGCCCATACTGAAATCAGAGTAACAAATATATGGTTTAGAAAGCCTTAAAATTGATTTATATTGACATAACTCATTAGTAGTAATGTAAAAATTCTTTCATATTGTTCCAATTGATGAAAACCTTTATCTAGTATTTCATGG
>OMLM01002215.1:23346-44547 GCA_900302695.1 Helostoma temminkii | reverse complement strand
TTCTTGAGGTAGGGACCAATAATCATCGAAGAAATTTCTCTTTATAAGAAATAAAGAAATTAACTATATTTATTGTTTCTGTTATTACAGTGAGACTGAATGATAGCCAAAACAAGAACCATACTACAGCTGAAATATACTATAGGTAACATAAAACATTGTAAATGCATTTATACACTATTAAAAAATAGTATTAATAATATTAACATAGTGGCTCCTTGATGTTGTGCTCCGATCCAGTATTTGGGTTAGGGTGTGGCAATTACTTACAACAAGATCTGGTCACTTCTAAGTTAAGGAAAAACTATGATGTTAAGACTTAGTTAAGTCAGTGAAATGTATGAAGAAATGATCTGATGTGTGTGACAATATTAGTGGAGGGGACTGTAACTTAACCTATTCACCCTAACTTATTTAAATTTACTTGTCTTGTTTTATTTTCTTATCTATCCTATATTTTCTATCTTATCTAACCATTAAAGTTGATTCCACTAAAATATTTGGACCAAATTGATTCAAAGCAAGTTAGATCATGTCAGATAACATAAAATTACATCAGATCCATTTTGTTGAAATCTTATCAGATCTGACCCAAAAAAATCAAATTAGAACAAGGAAATTCAAAGAAATTCAGAATCAAAATAAATGTGGAAAGCATGTTTCCTCAGAGGTTCACATTGCGAAAGTCCAACAGCTCGCTTACCTCCTCCACCACCACGCTGCCTGTTCCTCTTCCTGATCAGAGCCTGTTCTTCCTCACCCACTGAGCTTGGGACCTGTTGTCATCAGATGAGGATTGGTGGGTCTCCGAGGAACCGTACTGGGTCTCTCTTCACAAACCTCAGTGTGTTCAGAGGACTTTGCCGTCAGCAACTTTCAAAGAATGATCTTGTTCTGATCATCCAAGACCACACCCAGTGTTCACCCTCTGGATCTGGACAAGGTTGGCTATGGGGAGAGCTTACAAGATAAGTTAATGGGAGATGAGGCAGACTCAGATGAGGAGCAAGGACAGGAGTTTGGGGTCTGGCTACAAAATGAGTCAGAAGAAAGGAAGAATACAGGAGAGGAGCCTGGGGACCAGCTACTGGATGAGTGTAGGGGAAAACCAGGAGGAGCAAGAGGAAGCAGAATATGATCTAGGAGAAATAATCAGAGGTGAATGTGGAGTTAGAAGGACAGGGAGAGGAAAAAGAGGAGGAGTTAAAGAGGGAGGCATTGTGTCAGGTAGTCCCTCAGTGAGGTAGTCCCATGGTCCCTCAGACCATGCCTCCCTCCTTGTTGCTCTTACAGAAGACCAAAAATTCCCCACCTGCGCACCCTCACTCAGACCACTTTTTCCCCTGGATGTGGAGCCTGGGGAGGAGCTGCTAGAGAGGGCTGGTGCTGGGACCTTTCTCGGGGTCAGTCCAGGGCTGCCAGGTTGGTTGGAGTTTGGTGTGAGGACAGCTGTCCAAGTGAAGCTCTGATGAACCTGAGAACAAAACAAATATTTGTCATACCATCAACTGTTTTACTGTAACTGTCTGGGAGAAACATCATCAGATTTTTAAATGCAAACATCTTATCCATTGTCATTATCCAATCATAGTCCATTAAGTGGAAAAGTCGCATGTACAAAGGCAGACATGTAAAAAATACTTGTAGTCAAATCTAGTAAAGAACAAAGAAAGCTCTAGCAGGATGTGTCATGATAAAGCCGCTGCAGAGAAGTGTTTGTTAATATCACCAGAGCTCAAGTGAGTGAACTCAGTCAATACTGAACAACAGTTTGGACTCTGTATCATATATTACATGAATATTACATATTACATACATAACAGAAAAAGTACTACAATATGACTTGTATTTCACTTTATGTCTGTATTTGATTTGAGCAGAACCGGGTTCAAAGTGGGCGGCCATCTGCTTGACAGGTTGAGCTGGCACACTGGGAACACACAGCTTCAAGGCTGAGGATAACTGCAGAAAAAGAGAGAGAGAGGGAGAGAGAGAGAAGACACAAAGTTAATAACATGCCATGGTGGTGGATAAATAGATGGAGAAAAGAGAACAAGCTCAGTGTGTCGAGGGAGGTCCCTAGCAGTCAAAATCTATAGCAGCATAACTAAGAGATGGTTCAGAGTCACCTGAACGAGCTCTAACTATAAGCTTTATCAAAAAATACAGTTTTAAGTATAGTCTTAAATATAGACAGGGTGTCTTCTTCTCAAATGTGAACTGGGAGCTGGTTCAGCAGTAGAGGAGCTTAAATAGCTAAAGCCTCTGCCTCCCATTCTACATTTGGAAACTCTGGGAATAACAAGTAGACCTGCACTCTGAGAGCGAAGTGTTCTGCTGGGATGCTATCCCTTACGAAAAAGAAGCATATTCAAGTATACTACTACTGTAGTATTCATTCATTCATCTTCTATACCACTTGGTCCCCGCAGGGGTCACGGGAGCACTGGAGCCTATCCCAGCCAGCTCTACTGTAGTATACTTCTTTTAATTTAATTTTCTAAAAATGAACAAGGATACTTTCAGTATACATTTTATGTACTTATCAGAGGTTAACTAAACTTAAGAACTGGGTCAATTTAGTCTCAAGAAGTATGAAAATAGTTTAATAGCAAGTATACAAGAAGTACACAGAAGTATACTTACCATACTTAAGTACACTTAATAAAATTTACTTTAAGTGTACTACTTTTTTGTAAGGGATGGTACTATGAGGTCTTCGAGATATGAAAGGGCTTGATCATTAAGTGCTTTATATGTGAGGAGAAGTATTTTAAATTCTATTCTAGATTTTACAGGGAGCCAATGGACAGAAGCTAATGTAGGAGAAATGTGATCTCTCTCTCTTACTAATTCCAGTCAGAACTCTGTCTAGATTCTGTCCAGTTTAGAAGTAACAAATGCATGGGCTAGTTTTTCAGCGTCTTTTTGAGGATGCTTCTAATTTTAGTAATATTCTTCAGGTGGTAGAGTGTAGTTGTAGAGATTTATTTTATATATGAGTTAAAAGAGATATCCTGGTCAAAAATAACTCCAAGATTCCTCATAGTAGTGCCAGACACCGATGCTATGCCTGGCACTATTATATGACTATATGACTAGACATCATATATCTGAGGTTTTTGGGCCCAAATAGAATAACTTGTAACCACAGGGGTTACAGTGTGTAACCACATTTAATTTGCAGAGCTGAGAGCAGGATGGAGTAGGTGTTGTACCTGTGACACCACTACATCAGAAATGAGGTGTGTGATCTGAGCTAGATTCTTATGCTGATGCTTAGTCCAACAAATGTAATAATGCTCACCTTGTGTATGATTTTCTGTTCAACAGTGACTACACTGGACCCACAGAACTCACTTCACCAGAAAACAACCCAAGATGACCTGAGCTGGCAGGTTGTCACTCCTCTCTGTCTCTTGCCATTAACGCCCTCTTCTTCCTGTTAAGGAGACCTTTAATGTCTTTCAATAGGCATGGCTTATTGTTGGGGAAATAACTCTCTTTTTAGAGGGGACAACAATGTCCTCACAGAAGCAGATGAGTGAGTGAAGCCTTCAGTGTCCTCGCCATAATACCTCCATGAAAAGGTTCCAGTTGGTAACACTGAAGCAGTCCTGTAGGGGTTCCTCAGCTTCCTTCCACCAAACCTTTTGACACCTCTTGATAGCTGTCTGCTGTCTGTATGTTGGTACCAGATGTATTAGGTTGTGGTCTGCTACTCCAAGTAGAGGGGGCTGAAGAGGTCTATGCACCTTTTAAATTAGCATACAAGAGATCAAGAATCTTATTTTGTCTTACTGCACAGTCCACATATGGTTTGAAGTTCGTCAGGTTTCCTGAGATAGAGACATGGTAGAACTCTCCATTTACTATTATAAAGATGCTATCACACACATTGTGCTCTGCAGCTAATGGAGGAATATAAGCAGTCAAAACAATAGAGAACAGACATCAAGACCACCTCCTCTTTTCTTAACGCTCTATGTCCCCCTGTCAGCCCAACTGTTGGTTGAAGAAGAAGAGGAGGCAGAAGGTTCATAGACAGAGAAAGAAAAGGAAAGGCATGAGTGTAGGTCTGAAAAAAGGGACTCTTAACATTGATACGACAGGTAAAGGTAGATAACTGGCAGACATGATGAAGGGAAGGAAGGTGCGTAGTATTGTAGGGGGATACAAACTGTTTTATTATGGCATAGGAAAAAGAAATGGGGTAGGAGTGATCCTGAAAGAGAAGTTTATGAGGAATGTTTTAGAGGTGAAAAGAGTGTCAGACAAGAAAATCAGTTAGAAATCTAAGGGATAATGTGATTCTGGAGTGAGTTAGATGAAGTGATATAAAGTATTCCCAGAGGGGAGAGAGTAGCGGTTAGAGCAGACTTCAATGGGCATGTTGGTGAGGGGAACAGAGGTTATGAGGAGGCGATAGGCAGGCTTGGTGTTAAGGAAAGGAACCTAGAAGGACATATGGCGGTGGACTTTGCTAAGAGGATGGAAATTGCTGCAGTTATCACCTAACACCAAGAGGCTGGAACATAGAGTTACATGTAAGAGTGGAGGTAGGAGTACCTGTACTTTGTAGACAAGGCAATCTGAGAGAGATTAGTGACTGCAAAATCATGATGTAGCCAGGCATCATCGGATGGTGGTGTGTAGGATGACTCTGGTGGTCAGGAAGAAGACAGGAAAGATGGACATTGAAAAAGGAAGGATGCTGAGGAATTCAGGCCGAAGTTGAGGCAGGCTCTGGGTGGTCAGGAAGACTTTCCATATGACTGGGAAACAACAGCAGAAGTGATCAGGGAGACAGGTAGGAAGGTGCTAGGTGTGTGATCTGGAAGCCTGGTGGTGGAATGAGGAAGTACAGGACAGAAAGGACAAGAATATAAGGACAGTGAAGAGGGAGGTGGCAAAGGCCAAACAGAAAACAGATGATCAGTTACATGCCAGGTTAGACACGAGCTAAAGAGAGTAGTACTACAGATTAGTGAGACAGAGAGATAAGGATGGGAAGGATATGCAAATGTTAAGGGTGATTAAAGATAGAGATAAAATGTTGCTAAAAAGTGAGGAGAGTGTGCAAAGAAGCATTTTGAGGAGCTGATAAATGAGGAAAATAAGAGGCAAAGAAGGGAGGAAGGGGTGAATATTTTAGAGCAGGAAGTAGCAAAGATTAGAAAGGATGAGGTGAGGAAGGCTCTTAGGAAGATGAAGAGTAGAAAGGCTGTTGGTCCTGATGACATACCTGTGGATGTGTTTAAATGTCTAGGAGAGACAGCAGTGGAATTTCTAACTACTTTGTTGAACAGGATCAATAGGATTTTAGAGAGTGAGAAGATGTCTGCGGAATGGAAGAGAAGTCTTCTAGTGTCAATCTTTAAGATTGATGTGCAGAGTTGTAACAACTATAGAGGATGATGTGCAGAGTTGTAACAACTATAGAGTTATTAAGTTGTTGAGCCACACAATGAAGCTATGGGAAAGAATAGTGGAAGCTATACTAGGAAAGGAAGTAGATATTTGTGGGCAGCAGTATGGCTTTATACCCAGAAAGCGGTCTCTCTGGCAGACGGCAGCTTGGGCAGAAGAATGATGTGAACCAGCTTAGAAAACCAGTCCACCACTGTAGTAATGACCATCTTCCCATTGGAAGGCAGTAAACCAGTCACAAAGTCCAAGGAGATGTGCGACCAGGGTCGCGAGGGTACAATAAGTGGTCTCAACAAACCTGCAGGTGCTTGATGGGGTGTTCTATTACTGGTGCAGATACCACAGGCAGCCATGTACCGTTTCACATCCTCCCTAAGTGAAGGCCACCAATACCTCTGGGAGATTAGAGCAATAGTGCGGAAAGCGCCAGGGTGACAAGCCAGCCGTGAGTCATGCCCCCACTGAAGCACCTGTGGGCGGAGAGAGGAAGGGACAAACAGACAGACGACCCACCGGACATCCGTGGGGAACAGGAGAGGTGCGGGGGGCATTCCTCACCCTTTACCCGAGGTCCCACAGAAGGGCTCAATCCTCGATCGGGGTAGGCCAGTCCAGGACTGCTGCAACCTTGGTGGGGTCCATGGAGAGTCTCCCGGGCTCCAAGACGAAGCCTAGAAAAGTGGTCCTCCGGGTATGGAATTCACACTTCTCCGCCCTTAACATAAAGCTGGTTTTCTAACAAACGCAGCAGCACAGCAAGTACGTGCTGTGGGAGTAAACTAGTATGTTGTCCAAGTAAGCAAACACCATTTGGTTAACCATGTCCCGGAGGACATCATTTACTAGAGCCTGGAACACTGCAGGTGCGTTGGTGAGTCTGAAAGGCAACACCAAGTAGTGGCCGGTAGGCGTATTAAAGGCCGTCTTCCACTCATCTTCCTCCTTTATATGAACCAGCTGATAGGCGTTGCGCAAACCTAGCCTAGAGAAAATAGATGCATCCTGCAACAGTTCAAAGGCGGAGGAGATGAGTCGCAGAGGATACTTGTTCTTAACAGTAATGTCATTAGGGCCTCGATAATCAATACAAGGATGAAGGGTTTTGTCCTTCTTATCTACAAAAAAGAACCCTGCTCCAGCCGGTGACGAGGAGGGCCTAATTAGACTCAAATGTAGTCCTCCTTGTCTCTCCTCTCAGGTTGTGAACACCCTACCTCTAGGTGGAGTTGTACCAGGAAGGAGGTCGATGCCACAATTGTAAGGACGGTGTGGAGGCAGGGAGGTGGCTCGATTCTTACTGAACACCTCCCAAAGGTCGTGGTACACGGTGGGTACCCCTCCGAGGTTCACCGGTGTGGGAGAGAGCTCAGGCCTAGCAGAGGAAGGAGGGTGAGCAGAGCGTAAACAGTTAGCTAGACAAAAGGGACTCCAGCCCATGACCTTGCCTGCAGACCAATTGATGTGTGGGTCATGCAGGGCGAGCCATGGAAGCACCAGTCATAGAGGTGATTCTTAACAAGTGAATACATTAAACTCCAGGACCTCTTGATGGTTCCCTGATACCACCACCTTCCCAGGAGCAGTCCTAGTTTTAATGATGTGGATCATGTGATTGTTTAGATCACGTACCTCAACTGGGTGAAGAAGCTCAACAGTCTTCAGCTGTAATTTCTGCACCAGTGACTTGTCTATGAAATTACTCTCTGAACCAGAGTCGATGAGGGCATTGAGCTTCATGGAGTAGTCAACTCCGAAGATCTCTGCAGTCAAAACAGGACGAGAGTGGGAGGACATGCGTGTTGTGTTGCTCGTCGGCGCCTCCCTGCAGACTGACGAGCGCTGGTGTTTAACAGAAACTGCCGTACTTTGTGTCTGGCTTTCACGCAGTAGAGGCAGAGACCACACAGAAGATGACGCTGTCGTTCAGCTACAGGTAGGTGTGTCCTTCCCAGCTTCATCGATTCATCTGGGGCGAATTCTGCAGACGGAGCAGGAGGTGGAGCCTGACGCCTTTCACTCAGACGGAGAATTTCCTCCGCCAAGGCGGGTCTAGGCCCAACTGAGAAAAGGGGTGGAGTCGTATGCCCCCGTGCACGTCGCTTAGTCTGCCGCTCCATGAAGTGCTGGCCTGTCGCTACTGCCAGCGAGATGAGCTCCTTTAGTTTAGTGGGGAGAGTGTGTCCTGCCAGCTCGTCTTTTACGCTGTCCGCGAGGCCCTCATATAACTTCTCCTTCCAGCTGGTCATGGTGGCCAGGGTGCGAAACTCGATGGTATACTCCATGACTGAACGGGCATCCTGGAAGTGGCTGTAACCAATCGGGGGTGAGCAGATGGATTGAAAACGGAGGAATGTGGTGCAGCAGTCGTCCCGTTTCTCCCACTCAGCCATTTCCCACTCATGGGCGCATCCGCCGAGGAGGGAGAGAGTGTATGCTACTTTGCGCCGCTCATTTGCAAACGTGTGCGGCTGTAGCTCAAACAGCAATCTGAGCCGATTTGCACTCGGTGGAACCAGAACTAGCCAGGAGAAAAGCCTGGTCAACAATGGTGCTAACTGATGCCAGGGCGTTACCAGTCTGGCTCTGTAGTTGGCCCAATCTGGCCTCCTGGGTCTGAATAGCTGTCTGAAGTCGTCATGCTTCTGCCAGATCCATGTGACAAACAGGCTAACAAGCGGATCCAATTGCAGTAAACACAATTAAATCAGAGTGCAATTCCTAATTCTGGTTTATTACAAAGACAAGGTACAGACTAGCAGAGCAGACTGAATAAACATGCAAATGCTAGAGCTAAGCTAAGACAACACAAAAACCCTCAAAAGGAGGAGGAACTAAGGGAACACTGCAAAAGGCAGGCATACTAATAACTGACTTAATGTTACAACAAAACAAAACCACAGCTCAAGGCTGAAACTAACAAACTACAAAACAAAATCACAACACAAGGCTGGAACTATCAAACTACAAAACAAAATCACACCACAAGGCTGGAACTAACAAACTGTAACAGACTAACTAGAAAACAAACAAGCTGACTACTAACTATTCTGTGAACTTACTTGGTACTGTGGTGAACAAAGCTAGAGGTCGGGGAAAAGGTAAATGGCAGAAACAAGGAACAAACGAGGCAGACATGTGACACTCTAGCAACGAAAACTAGAAAAAGGACCAACTTAAATACAGACAGTGATTAACTAAGCACAAAACAGCTGCTAATAAACACACACCTGAATTCACTCCGGCCAGCCGAGACATGCCCCCGAAAGTGAGTGAAAAAACAAAACAAGGAAACCCAAATACAGAGGCTTCCAGGGACACTGCCTCAGCTGGTCAGAGGGGGGAACTGCTGTAACACCAGCAGCTAAACACCTGGAATACACAGCTTCAGTGCAGATAATACCTGCAGGAGAGAGAAAGAGAGACAGAGAGAGGGAGGCACAACACGGAAGAGAGAATACACAAAATTAATACCAGGCAGTACAAGTGGATGGAGAAAGGAGGAGGATCTCAGTGTGTTGAAGGGAGGTCCCCCAGCAGTCTAAATCTATAGCAGCATAACTAAGAGCTTGTTTAGAGTGACCTGAGCACGCTCTAAACATAAGTTTTGTCAAAAAGGAAAGTTTTAAGCCTAGTCTTAAAAGTAGAGACAGTGTCTGCTTCCTGAACATGAACTGGGAGCTCTGCCTCCCATTCTACATTTGGAAATTCTGGGAACCACAAGTAGACCTGCACTCTGAGAGCGAAGTGTTTTGCTGGGATGATATGGTACTATGAGGTCTTTAAGATATGAAGGGGCTTGATCATTAAGTGATTTGTATGTGAGGAGAAGAATTTTGAATTCTATCCTGGATTTTACAGCGAGCCAGTGGATGGAAGCTTATGTAGGAGAAATATGATCTGTCTTACTAATTCCAGCATTTCTGATCAGTTGGAGACTTTAAAAGGAGTTATTGGGACATCCGATTAGAAGGGAATTACAGTAGTCTAGTCTAGAAGTAACAAATGCATGGACTAGTTTTTCAGCATCACTTTGAGACAGAATGCTTCTAACTTTAGAGATATTCCTCAAGAAAGCAGTTCTAGAGATTTCTTTAATATATGAGTTAAAGGGGATATGCTGGTAAAAGGTAACTCCAAGATTCCTCACAGTAGTGCTAGACGCCAGTGCTACGTCATCTAAAGTAACTATATGATTAGACATCATGTCTCTGAGGTTTTTGGGCCCAAATAGAATAACCTCTGTCTTGTCTGAATTTAGAAGTAGACAATTGCAGGAAATCCAGGCCTTTATGTCTTTTAAACATTTTTGAAGCTTGACTAATTGATTTGCTTTATTTGGTTTATTGGCTAAATATAGCTAGTGTCATCTGCATAGCAATGGAAGCTTACGGAGTGTTTTCTAATAATGCTGCCTAGGGGAGACATGTATAAAGTGAAAAGTATTGGTCCAAGCACAGAACCCTGTGGGACTCCAAAGAACTAACTTTTGTGTACATGGAAGACTCATCATTAACATGAACAAATTGGAACCTATATGACAGATAAGATTTAAACCAACCTGGTGCTGTTCCTTTAATCCCTATGACATTTTCCAGTATGTGTTGTGATCTATAGTGTCAAAAGCAGCACTGAGATCTATAGTTGACTAAAATCCCAGAGTCAAGGGTTGTTTATTTAAGTGATGGTTTAACTACAGCAGGTTTAAAGGCCTGTGGTACATAGCCTGTTAATAAAGATGAGTTGATCTGATCTAACATGGACATGCTGATTAAAGGCAACACTTCTTTGAGCAGTCTAGTTGGGATGGGGTCTAAGAGACAGGTTGATGGTTTTGATGAGTTGATAAGTGAGATTTACTCAGCATGATCTACGGGGAGAAAGTGGTCTAAGTAACACTGAATCAGATCTAGAGCTGTTGTACATTCAGGTCTGTCCATTCTAGTTGCAGGGTTGATTTGATACATTTCTTCTCTAATGGTAATAATTTTATTTGTAAAGAAATTCTTAAAGTCATTGCTACTGAGAGTTACAGGGATACTGGGCTCAACAGAGCTATGACTCTTTGTCAGCCTGGCTACAGTGCTGAACTTTTTTTTTTTTCCTCTATTAACAATGAATAATATGTAGATCTTATAAAGGGCTTTTTTATATATTATTATTATCTTTCCAGACTAATAGAGATTCATCTGAATTAGTGGAACGCCATTTCCTTTCCAGCTTTTGTGATGTCTGCTTTAAGCTATGAATTTCTGAATTATACCATGGGGCTAACCTCCTCTGATTCACTACCTTCTTTTTTAGAGGGGCAACAATATTGGGTACTGTTCGTAGTGAAGCTGCAGCATTATCTACAAGATAATCTACTTGAATTGGTTCAGAAAGCTGCTCTCCTCTGTGATCGCCCATGGTACTGAAGTAATAGATGATGGAATAATTTCCTTAAACTTGGTAACAGCTTCATCAGACAGACATCTACAGTAGTGGAATTTCTTCCTTGGTGCTGTAAAGTCAGTAATAGTAAATTCAAATGTTACTTAAAATGGTCAGATAAAACAGGGTTTGGGGGAAATACTATTAAAATTCCAATTTCAATGCCATGAGTCAAAACAAGATCACGGGTGTGATTAAAACAGTGAGTGGGTTTATTTACATTTTAGGTGAAACCAATCAAGTCTAATAATGAATTAAAAGCAGTGTTAAGACAGTTACTGTCAACATCTACATAAATGTTAAAGTCACCCACTATAATTACTTTATCTGTACTAAATCAGACAAAAAGTCAGAAAATTATGTTAAAAACTCAGAGTAAGGGACAGGAGGATGGTATAAAATAACAAACACAACTGGTTTTTGACTTTTCCAGTTGGGATGTGAGATACTGAGCAAAAGACTTTCAAATGAGCAATAATTATGTTCAGATCTGGGGTTGATTAATAAACCTGAGTGGTATATTGCTGCTACTGCTCCACCCCGACCTGTGCTTCTACGAACATGATAGTTAATATGACTTAGGGGAGTTAACTCATTCAGACTAACATATTCATCCTGCTGCAGCCAGGTTTCAGATGGTCACTTATCAAGTCATTTACTAACAAGGATTTGGACGAGAGAGATCTGATATTTAATAGTCCACATTTTATTATTTTGTTTTTATTTTGTCCAGTAAGAGAAGTGGTCTTTATTTATTTATTTTTCATTGGAAAAAGGTCACATTATAATGTGACATTTGGGTACATACATCTCAAACCCTTTCCATCTTTTTATATACATGAAGTGCTAAAAAAGAACTTGATGCTCACATAGAGAAAATAAGCCTAAACATAAAATTACTGGGGATTTTCGGTAGTATAATTAAGCAATACAGACTTAATTTAGGGGAGTTATACAAATCCTGCATGCTTAGAAGAAATAGCCTGTATCCATTTATTCCAGATTAGATCAAGTTTATCTTTTTGGATCCGTAAGGAGTAAGTCAATTTCTCCATTTTAAAGATTTCAAGAGTTGTAATAAGCCAGTCTTCTAATGTTGGTGGGGATGGGTTCAACCACTTCCTTGTGATTGCTTTTTTGCTGGCTGCTAGGAGGGCCTGCAGCAGTTTTGTATTTCCCCTCCGGTTCAAGGTATTAACATGACCTAAATAAAGAGTTACAAAGTCCAGTGTAATTTGAAAATTGAAGACAGGGTTCAGAACATTTAGCCACTTAGCTTAGGGCAGTCCCAAAACACATGGAAATGGTTTGCTTCCAGGGACCACACTTCCTCCAGCACTCTGAAGTGATGTTTCTGTATTTTCTATGCTGAGGTGTCCTGAAATATCTAACAATGTTTTTCCAGCAATGCTCTCTCCATTCCAGAGAGTTAGTGGAAGTCCACTGAAAGAGACAGATCTCCTCCCAGCTCTCCCTAGTGATGTTTATTCCAGCTTCATTCTCCCATTTATTCTTAATGTGCAAGGTATTATTGTTATGTCCTGCCTGTAGCATTTTATTGTACAACAAAGAAATTGACTTTCTCATGGTCGAGCTGTTGGTCTGCTTTAAAATCTTGAAAAATTTGGATTCAGTTGAGTGAGATTTAACATTTTGCATTGTTTACTAAAGTAATCCATCACTTGGAGGAACCTGAAAAAATCTCGATGCTCCAGATCATGCTTGTTTTTCCAGAGATTGAAAACTCTGTAGTGTACCTTTATTTGTAAAAGACAGATATGTTGTTAGTCCCTTTTTCCCCCATAATTCAAATCTTTTATCATATTTGTTTGGGGGTAAGTACCGTATGCGCACCATCGGAAGATTTTAATCATAGCACTAATTTCATATAATTTAACTACTTTCTGCCATATCTAGAGAGTTTGGTTTATTCAGGGATTTTGCCCTTCCAGTTGGTGTGCAAGTCTTTTGTCAGCAATCGTGGCTTGTAGGGGAAATTCTGAGATGTTTAGTTCTATTGTCTTCCAGTTAGCTTTGTATTCTTGATTACAGTAATGTAGCATGGGAGTTATTTGTGAAGCATAGTAGTAGTATCGTAAGCAGGGTAGGGATGCTCCTTTCTTTTCCTTATTTAACTGTAAAGTAGAGTAGCAGATTCTGGGTCTCTTTCCTTGCCAGATGAAACGAGAAATCAATTTATCCTATTCCCCAAATTGTCTGTCACTCACTCTTATTGGTAGGGTTCTAAATAAATATGTTAGTCGTGGTAGGATGTTCATTTTACTGCATTTATCCTTGAATACCAAATTGAGGAAAGGGAATTAAGTTCCATCTTTGCAAATCTGTTTTAACTGCTGTTGATAGAGGTTCATAAATTGACTGTTGTAATTCAGAAATGTCTTTTGTAAGAGTTATTCCCAGGTATTTTAAGGAGTCCATGTCTCAGTTGAGGTTGAATTTATCTCTGAGAGATCTGCATGCCATATGGTTCAAAGTCATCACCTGAGTTTTGGATATGTTCAGTTTGTACGGTGGCCCAGAAGGGTCACAACACAACACTTTAAATTCGCAACACAACACACTACAATTTGTCACAACACGAAACAATTATCGCACAACACGAAACAATTCACAACACAACACTTTAAATTCGCAACACAACACACTACAATTATCTCAAAACGGAAGTATAACTGCAACGGAAGTTGCACTGCTTTTTTTTCTGTGATTTCCACCGGGCCAAGCGGCTAACAGAAAGTTATGTAACAGTTAGTGAGCTGCGGCGGGAATACATTTCTACCGAAGAAGCAAGCAGCGGTGAGGTGAATCTTCAGACGTAAGTAAAACATTAATGGTAAATAATGTTTATTACCTCTTTGTACGCACTATTAGAAATGTTTTTAACTGTGATGTGACTCATGTTTTAAAAGAGTTATGTGAAGTCATATTTCTCTTTTGTTTTATTATTAGAAAAAAAATGCTTCGGTTTAATTACATTTTATGTCTGCTATTTTCAGTATTTTTCAGCAGTTTGAAGATGCTTTACTTCTGCCGGTAAATTGTAGTCTCTTTTTCTGAACCTTCTTCAGAGAGAGAGAGAGAAAAAGAATACTCAATATATTTACAAATGTATGTTTTGCATTTTTTTTGGTAGGTAGATCTTTGTGATTTGGTCATTTCCTAAGTAGCTCCCAAGCTGAAAAAGTGTGGGCACCCCGGGTATAAATATTGATTATCACATCCCAGTTAAAAACATTTCTAATAGCGCGTACCGACCCTCACCACTGCTTGCTTCTTCGGTAGAAATGTATTCCCGCGGCAGCTCACTAACTGTTACGTAACTTTCTGTTAGCCGCTTGGCCCGGTGGAAATCACAGAAAAAAGCAGTGCAACTTACGTTGCAGGTATACTTCCGTTTTGAGATAATTGTTTCGTGTTGTGAGATAATTGTTTCGTGTTGTGACGAATTGTAGTGTGTTGTGTTGTGACCATCTGACCGAATCAAATGCTTTCTCTGCATCTAGCCCCACCACCATGGCCTTGGTTTGGTTTATGGCTATTTGGCGTATTATATGTAGTGACCTCCTTACATTATCACATGTCTGTCTTTGTTGAATAAAACCAGTTTGGTCTAAATTGATCAATTCAGGTAAATAATTTTCCAACCTCCGTGCTATTATTGCTGTGAAAAGTTTGTAATCCAAGTTCAATACACTGATGGGGCGGTAGTTTGCACAAATTTGTTTGTATTTACCCTCTTTAGGAATAACTGATATTATTGCTTCCCTCCATGAGGAGGGGATTTCTCCTTTCTGAATAATCCAATTAAATGTCTTAAGTAAAAGGGGTGATAATTCTCCCCTAAGGGTTTTATACCACTCCGCAGTAAAGCCATCGAAGCCTGGGGATTTTCCCACCTTTAATTTAGAGATAGCCAGATTCAGCTCATTGGTTGTTATTGGTTGCATGAGGTTCTTGTTCTGGAGATCAGTTAGTACTGGAAGTTCTAGTGTCCCCAAAAAATCTTCAATTTGTGTCTTATTAGGAGCTTGAGATTGAGAATATAGTGCTTGATAGTACAATTCAAAACTCTCTTGGTTATTTTAGTATGTGGATTCTTTATCTTATATATTGTGTTTTCTACCCTTTGTTTGTGGAGTTTGTAGGCTAACAATTTGTTTGATTTACTGCCAATTTCGTAGTGTTTTTGTTAAAAAAAACAAACAATTTCTTCTGAGTCTCTTGTGTATAAATGTCATCAATTTCACCTTTTGTTTTTTTTTTATTTCTCTTAAGTTTCCCGCTTCCTTTATTACAATCTTCATTTTGTAGTTGTTTAAGTTTTAAATTTTTTTTTAAATAGGTGGTAATTAAAATAATAATTTCCCCTCATTACCACTTTTAGTGTATCCCACACAACTGTCTGGGACACCTCACCAGTATAATTTAGCTCCAAATACTCCTTAATTTCTTGCTTTAAGGTCTCTCTTATTTTTGAATAATTCAATATATTTGAATTTAATTTCCATTGGACCTTCCTTGTTTCCTTTCTAACTCTATGGACAGTGATATTGGACTATGGTCTGAGAGGTCAATTGTCTTGATGCTGCATTCCCTAATTCTATAGAGATCAGTGCATAGCATTAAAAAGTAATCAATTCTTGAATGAACACTGTGGGGGTGAGAATAATAAGTATAGTCCCTACTTCTTGGGTGTAACTCCCTCCAGACGTCAATAATATTTCATTAACAGGTTTACTTTTTTGTTTAGTCTCGTTTTTTGTATGCTTGTGCCAGATGTATCGAGTTTAGCATTCAGCCTGATATTAAAATCTCATCCGCCGATTACTATACCTTGAGAGTTTATCATTAGCTCAAATATGCATCTGTATAGTGTCCAAGTACTTCCAGGAGGGGTATAAGCATTTCTGCCAGTAATCTTTATAAATCGACCCTCATCATCCTCTAAGCTTGACACATATTCAAATTTAAGTGCACCTGATATAAGTATTGCAACCCCTCTCCTATTGCCTGATTTATGCGAAGCGGAGAATACATAGTTAAAGCCCCTCTTTTTAAATTTTTCATGTTCATTCTGACTAGGCTCGGGAGCATAATCGTGAACTAGGCTGATCTTATTACCGTCCAGTGTGAATCCTCTCTTCTGTAATGCCAGGCAGATCACTTCTTCTTTAACTCTGTAGAAATTTGACAAGGATAGATCTGGGACGCGCGTCAGGAGGGGGCCGCCGGGCTAGCGCACGGTGAGCTCTCTCAAGCCGCACGTCCGTTGTTTCCGGGATGCTGAGGTTTTCTCTGAGCAACTTCTCAATAAATGGAATCATTCTTTTCAGGCTTCCTTCTGCCTTTCTCTCTTGGACCGACTCTCCTGGTCTATTAGTGTCTCCTAGAGTTGTTCTTGCATTTTTAGCAGTTCCGCTAGTGCCTCCCCCATGCTTTGTAATTTATCTTCATTACCAGCAATTCTTTCTTCTGCGTCGTCTAGCCTCGAGTTGGCCTTAGCAACTTCCTCCTTAATGTCTTCAAGTTTTTGGTTATTGTCGTGTCTGAAGTTCCGTAGTTCTTTGAGAATCGTCTCCAGGCTCGCCGCGTCTGCCGTCGCGTCAGCTTGGTTAGCTGCGGAGCTAGCATGAACCTCTTCGCTTTGCAGGGTTTTGCTTTCATTTGGTATTGCTGGAGTGGACTTTAGGAAAATTTATTTGAAACATGAAGTGGCTGGTGGTGAACCTTGGGCGAACACTTGTTATGCCTCCTTCGGACCGTCACCCAGCCGGCCTGGGAGCCCGGCTGCTCAGGAGCTGCAGGGGGAGAGATAACTTTACTGGGAGCTAAGCTAGCTGGCTTCGCACTGACTACCAGGGTCTGACTAGCTGGTTTATTTTCCATAGTACGAAGCCGACTTTCCAATGCCGTCAACCTTGCCTCCTGAGCTGTGAATAACTTACACTTATTACAAGTATTATTATCGCTGAAAGAGGCAGAGGAGAAGCTAATCATGAGACATACTGAGACTTGAACAACAAGGTCACAAAGCAATAACTACAAGATGCAACAACAAAACACTTGGCAGGTTGGATGGGCCAGCAATTGCACACTGGGAGCATAAAGCTCCAAGCTGGGGAGACTTGCATAAATACTCGACACAGCTAAAACATCAGCCTATGAAATCTTAAAAAAAATTAGCAAAACAAACATTACAACTCACCAGTCCCTAAATCAGTAACATGCTCAGCATTATTTTCCAGTTTGTCATAAAAAGCATGAACAATAAAACTGAAAATCTAAAGGTCTTCTGTTTTTACGTTAAAGGGAAAAGCCACACACTGCAACACCAAACTGAAGCTTTTATTTGGTAACAAGTTAGACTATCAAAATATATGAATTACAATTTTATTGTTGGCATTTCCTTTAAGAAGTGCCATATTTATAGTGTATGCATGATTTCAGTGTCCATAAATGGGCTCATTGTCGTGGAGTACAGGCTATGTTTGTCTGAAACTTTGTGACATGACAACACTGCATGATTCCTGTTGTCAAAAGCCAGACATTGGGAGGGATGAAGATCTTTGGTCTAACAATGAAACACACGCAATAATCATAATTTTATAAATATTCAATGATCTTTTATTTTATGAATGAAGTGAATTTCAAACCCTGCCTCCTAAAAACTGTACAACTCCTGTACAACAAAAATGCCTTTACAATTACATTTTCCTGAGAAATGTAATAACAACTGGATTACATTTTCTGTCAACATAATGACCATATGTTCACAAGTCATGTAAATGACTAAGTCCCAAATACAATGATACTTAACATATCAATTAAATGTGCACAGACAGCGAACACACCGATATGACTCCAGCTTTATTAACATGTTTTATGGTGGGGTGCAGGCACTCACAGCACTGGGTTAAGCTCAGGGAAAGATTGTGGGCTGGATATTAGCAAAATATGTAACAGATCACTTGACACGCGTCTGCATAAAAATTTAAACATGATCTAACCTAACCTTATGCAGCACTCACCAAGAAGTGTATTCTATGTTTTTCAATAACAATGTCAAGAAGTCTGCATGTTCCACTCCAAACAAAGGATTAAACTTAAAAAAAAAACAACTTACAAAACAGAGCTTGTTGATTTTCTGACATGACAGCAGTTGTTTGGCCTCAGTTCTCTTAAAGTCATTGCCCCAGGAATGAATCTAACTGTTTAAAGGCCTGTGAATGTGAAGATTTGTCATATAGTTTTAAGCAAAATACATTTTTTTAAAGTTAGTTAAGTAACAATATGTGACCAAATTCTGATTAAAGTTTCTAATTAATGAATAGACCAGAATTAGCTGTTCAAACCTCGCCTTCAGCAGGAAGTATACTATTTGTGGTGATGCAGGTGCATTCTGGGAACTATGGAGGAGGACCTTTCCTGCAACACAGCTCCCCTGACGGTTGAATAGAACTGACATGCAAAGTTAAACAAGACCATTTGGCTCATAGTCAGGTGTGTCTGGATCTTTAGTGTGAGCTGAGAAAAGTGGAGATGAGGGTCTAAAGAGAGAAAAGTAAGAGAAACTAACTAACTAACACTAACATTAGACCAATTTAGTCACCTTTTGGCATTTAGTCACTTGCTTCACCAATATGTATAAACCATTACAATTAGGAACAAACACTCTTATGTCCTTTAAAGAGATAATTTGCTTCAGTTAAACACAACCTCAAAGACCAATGTCCTCCAGTCAGTTCCATAGTGAATCTTAAGGCAATAGTGTGCCAGAAGCACTCCTGTCTTGAACCTAATGTTTATCTGAGACATTATCCATTTTCTCAGTAAACAGACATTCAGAAGAAAGACAAAAAACCCCCAAAAAAACCAAAACAAAACACAGAGGTAGAAGTTGTTTTCCCCGGTTCATAGATGTTTTTCTAACACGTCATCAAAGGAAAAAGCCAACATCTAAACACTAAAACAACTCTTGGTGTTTTAAATTTATTTGAAGCATGTGTCTTGTGTAGCATGTGACATCAGCATGGACTGCTTCCTGACAACTGAAGTGAAATTTAAATGAAGTGAGTTCAGGTACTAGAGGTCCTCAGCCAAACACTTGTACTCAACTGTAACACGTTACACAAATTAACTCCACAGATACACACAGGTGTTCTGGACATTTCCAGCTAAATAAAGAAACATAGGTCACATACTGCAAGATAAAAAACTTACTTATTTTACAGGTTTAAGGTGTGGATAATGTGTAACAATTAGCACCATCCAGTCCAAACGTTTATTTAGCCCACCCACAATTAGTGCCAGTAGCTTCAGACTAATAGATGTCATAATATTAATTAGTTGTTTATATGTATTCCTAAACACTGCAAAACTAAAGAGCCTTAAATATGTAAAAGAACTATACAATTTAAAATATCAAATATATGAAATCCTTGTATGTATAAGATCAGCACCACCAACATTTACATTCATTAATGTTAATAGTTGGAAAATAAAGTTCACTTATTAGAACAAGCTAAAGTTAAGGTAGGGTAAGGTAGCAACTTACTCAACACTTGTAATGTAGTAGATTTAGCTGCTGTGATTCCGAAATGAGCAAAAATAGCACCATCTAGTGGCGAGGATTGCGCATGGCAAATTTAATGGACAATTCTTTGTCTTTCTTGTAAATGCCTTACTCATGTGTCAGTGGTGAATGAATGATTTGTTTTCATGATTATGACAATGATTGAATGTTTATTAGATTGATTTAGTTTTTCATTGTTTTTTTTTCAAGAATTTCCATTGTTACATACTCTGGTATTGTTACATACTCTGGTATGTAACAATGGCATGGACAGACTATAATCACCATGTGAAGATGTTGATAGTAGCTAACACTTGCTTATCCAACAAGGAGGGTAACAACATCAATATTGTCTCTCTACATTATTTTATTTTTTTATTCGTTTTTTTTTTTCCTTTGTCCTAAAACATTCCTGGTATTGTAGGAACATTTCACTCAGCACAGCATTGTGGATCACTGAGATAGACATCTTTAATAGACACAGAGTACTTATATTACACAGTCCATGTTTTAGTCAGTATGTGTCAATATGATTTGTGCAATATATGTAAAGTATACTGAAATGTTGATTCACATATTCCATTCTACTGTAATTGTTTCAGTGGTATATAGAGAAATCTTTTATACTTGTACAAATATGGAAAACTTAAGTTTTCCTTGTGTCAAATCATGCAATAGAAATCTTTCTTTCTGTTTATTTCTGAGGCAGGGGATTTTTTTATATAGCTAGGTATTATAGGCTGTTGTTGTAAGTAGGGCAATTAACAATGCATAAGGTATAAGATGCTCATGTGTTATATAAAAATACTAATCTATAGTTATAATACAGATGTTTAAAATATGCAGTGGTGTAGAAGTGTAAACCCTAACCTTGTCCTTCAAAGAACGAACTTAGGTTACCTACAATGACATTTCAGTCTGTGTAATATGTGTAATTAAGTTATATGTGTGTAGATTTCTTGTTTGTTTTTTCATGGACATTACAAACAAAAACAAAGGCATGTGGTGCCTAAATGATGGTGGCTGCCCCATAGTGAGACCATACCACCAGCAGAAATGCTGAGATCCTTCATGTTTGTGTCTAATGCAGACAATAAAGATCTCCATAGTGAACAGTCTTTTACATTAACACCCAGAGTCTCATTGATATTTCATCAACACAGTTTATTCATATCGTGGTCATTAATCATTTACCTTCCTTTATGAGCAATCTAGTGTTTCCTGTCAGTTTTGATAGTAGAGGGCAGACCGGTGAGAGGAAGAGTGAGCATTCATTTCCATCAATCACAACCACAGAAGCCTTATGTTAGCCTTGTAAACCTTGTAAAATGTCCACACAGTATTATTATTACAATATTATTATTACGAAGATGAAAATTTTGATCTATAATTTCATTATGCACCAGTAATTATTCTGAATGTGACAAATATAAAGAGAAGAAAAAATATAAAACCAAACTGCATAAACTAAGTAGTCAGGACTTTGGGTCTTATTTTTAGCAGTATATTGATAAAGAAATCATAGGTCAAGGAAATGCTATTATGTGCCACTATCCGATACAATATATGTAACATATGTGAGTGGCTAAAAAATAAATCAGTGGGAATTTAAGTCATATATTTAAACCAATAACGCATACATACTTTAACCCCCTAGGGGATATTCCTGTAAACAGCAGCTTTTTATAAGGCACCAAAGCTTTGGGGTAGAGGGACTTATTTTGTGACACTTTAACATATGGTCAATT
>OMLM01002215.1:8416-21380 GCA_900302695.1 Helostoma temminkii | reverse complement strand
TACATTTATAAATATTAAAAATAAATATATATAAATAAATATTTTTCAGAGTTCTAGTCAAAACTTGGGACAATCTACTCCTGTTCTCTTGTCTGGTCTGTGACAGAAAAAGTAGATTTTCCCTCAGGCTACCTTTTTCTAAATATATTTCAAAATATGTGCAGCAATATAACATACAAAACAAAAGCTCACAATTTCCTGTCTGAACTTTAGTTACATGCACTACATAAATAAAACAGGATGAGGTAGAATAACGAATCTAAACTTATTATTTGAAGTGCAGTGGTATTGAAAATGTTTTACATTGTGGATTTCCTGTCATGGTGTAACCCAGGGCTCAGACTGGAAGTGGAACAAAGGAGACAGCAGAATTCTCTCCAAATACAGACTACAAACTGCAGGTCCTTGTCAGAGACTATGTCGACAGGGAGACCATGGATCGGGAAAAACTGAGATAAGTTTGGGCAGTTTGAGTAGGGGAATGATGTGTGCCATCTTAAAAAAGTGGTCAACTATTGTAAGGAGGACAGTGTTATTGTCAGAGGGGGGGAAACCTGTTACGGAGGGCATGGGCATGTGGGACCAAGGGTGATGAGGCACCGGGAGTGGGTGCAGCAGACCGGATGGAGCTTGGTGGGCATATGTGGGGTAGTCAGCAATAAACTCCCTTATGGACAGCCACCAGAAGCGTTCTCTAAACATAGCCAGGGTACATCCCACTCTGGGGATGGCAGGCGAGACAAGAGGAGTGGCCCCACTGGAGAACCTGGGAGAATCTGAAACAAGCAGGCAGTGGGCTGGACAGTTATGAGGGTTAATTATAGCATTCTGTACCCTTTTTTTCTATGCTCCTTGGGGCTCCTCGGGGCCGGGGGACTGTCGAGAGAGAACACCTGCCTTTGTGTTTCTAGACCCTGGGTAACAAGCAATAACTAAATAAAAATCACTTCCCTCCAACCAGTGGCGCCACTCCTCCAAGGCTAGTTTCATGGCTAATAACTCCTTATACCCCACACTGTAATTGTGCTCTGCTGAAAGTAGCCTTCTGGAAAAGAAAGCACACAAGTGCAGTTTACTATCAGTGACTGACCCCCGGTATCAGAGGTGCCTACCTCCACCACAAATAGTCTGTGAGGATCATAGATGACCAGGACTGAAGCTGAGGAGAAGCACTGCTTGGGGTCAGTGAATGACTCCTGTGCTTCGGAGGACCAGAGAAATGGAGTTGGGATGGTAGTAATACAATGGAGAGGGGCTGTGACCCACAGATGAATCTCCTGTAAAAGTTAGCAAAGCCCAGGAAGCGCTGCAGCTGAGACAGATGTATTTTTCCATGGCTTCTTGCTCTGGGGGAGAAAGAGTGTAGAAACGGCTGCCACCCCAAGATGGCGCCAGAGGTTCACAAGACCCCTAAGTTATGGGTTCCTATCTGCAAGACCACACTCTTGTAACTTGTGCAGATTGACCCCTGGCATTATTTAACTGTCTTGGGACCCCAACAGGTTGCCATTCTAAAAGGGAAAATAAATTCCCATGTTTGTCGAGGTATGCTATGGGATAATGAAGCAGTTCTGTATGGAAGAATGGTCATATGCTTGCTGAATATTGTGGAGATCTAAAGAGCAAAATTACTAGTACACAGTGCATCCAGCAATGTTCCTGGCACCTTAATACATGTTATGTGTAACTGCCCACCATCTCACTTTTAGAAAGATGTACAGTTAGGTCCAGAAGTATCTGGACAATTACAGAGTTATGTTTTTATTTCACCTTTTAAAGTAATTACATTTTTATCCACAACTGCACACATGATTCCTCACTCTCTCTCCATCAGGCACTGGACTCTTTATCTTATAGGTGTTATATACGTAGAGCTCCCTACAGGTTAAATAATTTGGAGCCACTCAACACACTATCTGTGCTTCCCCTCTGTCCATTTTGTTGTCAAATACAGAAAAATACATTACACCACTACTGTGTCACAAAAACCTCCATTGGAGGTTCCTGCATGATTCTAAAATTGAGACCCCTTCCCATTTTACATTGAAGACATTGAAATTATGACAGCACAAATACAAAATTATGTAGTAAATTAAAATTAAACTTAATTCAACTTCGATTCAGTTTATTTATATAACACCAATTCACAACAAAAGTAATCTCAACGCACTTTACAATGTAAGGTTTAGGATCTTACAGAATTTATCAATACAACTACAGCAATAAAACCCCCATGACTGTGTCCTGTGATTTGGATTGAACATTCCTTTAGGCAAGATAACAGTAGTGGTGGTCATTTTTAACCCTTTAAACTTAGCATGACCCTCCAAAGAGGATCACACTCATTTAAATACAGATCTTTCTCCACTCTATCACATAAAACATTAAACCACTGATCTCTAACTTCTTACACCAGAATATATATAATTCCCACACAAATAAGACCCATGACTGTTGTCGTAGCAGTTAGAATCCTATGTCAGCCATTTTTTTATTGGACATAAAGAGGGTGAACAGATGGTTCATGAATGTGTGGTTCCCAATGTGTAGAATGGAGGAGGTGTGGTGGTGCTGGTGACACTGTTGTGACTTACTCAGAATTGAATTCACACTTAACCAGCATGGCTACCACAGCATTTTGCAGCAACATGCCACCCCATCTGGTCTCCGGTAGTGTCATCATCAGTTGATTTCCAACAGGAAAACCCATGCACCTAAACACACTGCATGTCCTTGGATTGTGGGAGGAAGCCGGAGTGCCTGCAGAGAGCCCACTCAAAAGTAGGATGAACATGCAAACTCCAGGACCTTCTTGCTGTGAGGTGTCAATGCAAACTACTACACCACCGTGCCACCCATTACAGGTCATGCTTTATTGCTATTATGCTGCCATTTTGAGTGTGACCATCAGGGTTATCTGAGATTGTGAAAGGTGTGGATCTAATTAAAGACCTGAGCTGATAAAAAAATGACACTGACAGTGCCAAGCCCAAAAGACACATGATTTCACTGAAACAGAAACATTTAAAATGAACAATACAGAAATACAGAGTACATCTTGGCACTTGCAGAATCCTTAGTGAATGTTATCTGCCATGTTCAAACCAGTTTACACCGAGGAGTGCTGATTCCAGACACACATGGAATATGTAGCACATGACCTTGGCTCCGACTGTCTTATTCTCTCTGCTTTATTTTTGAGGATACCACTGCAGGCAACATCATACTCCCCTCCCACACAGTACCCCCACCTACACATGACCTTAGGCTGTTTGACAGCCAGCAATTAGAGTTTCACAAGTAACTACCCTCGACTCTTATTAACAGTTAATTAAATCAAATCTATCAGGAATTATCTGCTGAAGCCTTGGTATAATACCTTTAAGAAAGCATTCAAAAGTAAAAAGCCTATAGCTTTCAATCAAAGCTGTTATTTCCAAAACTGAAGGAAGTTTCTGAAATTGGGTATTTTTTTCCATTTCACAGTTTAACATCTATATCGATATAGCTTATTAATGGTTCATCTGACTTATAGATTCCATTATACCCACGACTTAAAATTGGCACTCAATTTAATAAATGTAATATCTTGGATACTGTTTTTACAGTCATAATCAGAAAGCACATAAACTTGTTTTCCTCAAACAGAAGTTAGTTTTTATTCCAAAAAGCAGCATGTAAAAACTCAAGCCTTTACAATTTGTACTTTAACAACAGGAAAAATCCTTCATAATTTAAACATTCATTTCACAAAATAACATCCATTTATTTATTCTAAAACAGGTAACAAAAGGCTATAAAAAGGACATTTCTGCACAGAAATAAAAGAGTTTTAAAGTTAAAAAATTATTGTGGTTGGACTGTACGCAGGTGGCCTCCTGATCTGACCGTCCTCCTCTTGATGTCATTGCTTCACCATCAAGTGAACTTATATGTGTGACTGTCAAGGAATGTCATTGCAATTACATGAACAATACAGCTTCAGCAGTTCACTAGAAATGGCAAACAAGAAAGACATGTAAAACCAACATCATGACTCTGGGTCCCATGATCCAGTGTTCTTAAACATTTAGTCTACTGTCATCAATATAAAATGGGGTATAACATACAGACAATTGTGAGAGAACTGTACCTAAAATTGTTGTGTAGCAAATCCCATAACCCCGTATTTAATTCACAACAGAACACAGTGAAGATTAAATGTTTATACAGAGAACATGTACCATAAAAAGGTAATTTTGATGGCATTAAAACTTTTTAGATATGTCAGTATAGGATTGACCTCAAGTATTACTGGGAGGAATCTCCTCATATGCATGCTTTGAATGAATGAATCAATCAATCAATTCTACAACTGCTTTCTTCCACCTGAAAAGTGATGCTCAGTTCTGACAGAATTTAGGAAGAAAGATCACATTTCTCCTACATTAACTTCTCTACACTGGCTCACTCCCTGTAAAACCAAGAATGATCAGGCTCCATCATATCTTAAAGACTTTAATATACCATAATACCCAGCAGAACACTTTGCCTCCCATTCTACATTTGGAAAGGAACCACATATAGACCTGCACTGTGAGAGCAGAGTCTTTTGCTGTAATTGCTAAATAACAACCAGGTCCCACTATGGTTTCAGGAGGCAGATACCCTCTTTTAAAAACTTTTAACTTTTAAGACTAGGCTTAAAACTAAAGTACATTTAGTGCTGGCTCAGGCGACTCTGAACCATCTTATATTCTGTAAAGTCCTACACCTTAAAGTGCCTTGAGATGATGTGATTCTGTCTTATATAAAAAAACTTAACTTTGAATTACATTAAAGGATATGAATCATAGTCAAGTTTCTGGGTGAGAACCCCTGTCAAGATGAACTCAGCGTTGTGGACATCTAGAGAACAGAGACAACATTAGTGACACTACAATGCAGAAGTACAAGTTCTAATATAACATCGTGGTTTCATAGAGATTTTACCATCTATTTAAAGACAACATGTGGAACTTTAGGTGTTAGTGCTGTTCAGTATCCTGGACAATGTGGTGGTAATGCAACAAGAAATATAGCAGCGTATCAGCAAAGACAAGAAGAATACAAGCCATTATTCCTTAAATCTCTGAATTTGTGGTTGATATTCAAATAAATTTAGATTTCAATATAAACAAACTGTTCCATTCAGTTAGCCCAAAATTGCAAAGCAAAACCATATTTTAAGAAATGCTTATAAATGTAATAAAAAGCCTTTGCTATGGCACTACAAATTGTAGTGATGTCCAAGATGGGAAATTCTGAAGAAAAAACAATTTCTTAGAATTTTAGTAACATTCCTCCATCAGGGCTTGCTAGTAGAATGGTTAAATGGACTCCACAGTTCCCCAGGATTCTGGGGAAATGAGGAAAAATATTCTCTGGTCCATTGACACAAAATTCAGCCATTTGGACAGAACACTAAACACTATGGGCTAGGAGTGGGGGGATAAACTTAATTCTTAGATGTGGATGTGAACCACAAATGTCAAAACTCTATATGTTCATCAATAAATAATAAATAATGTTGATGGAACTCAACAAGTAAAACGCAGAAGTGCAGCACCTGCATGAACATAAACAGCTGAAAGAAAAACTTGTTACTGACATACTGATCCCCACACTCTACAACAAGGCTGGTTCAATGCTGGCAAATTTACTAACCTTCTGGTTTTGCCACATTTCTTCCATTTGTTGTATTCATAAAAGTTATTGAAAGGAAATTTATTGTGGATCTTTACAAATACTTAGCTTTGATAGTACCAAGTACCCACAAAGTAAAAAATCCTGTATCGTATTTTAATCACATGCAGACCTCTGAAATCAATTAAATCTCTTCCACATATTTTGCACATTTGGGCAAGAATGCCCCATTTTGCAATCCACAATGTGCACTATTTTGCTCATTTCATACACACAGTCCTCATTACGCACCCTTACTAGATCAGCCTGTGCAGTAAAAACTGTAATACATGCAGGCCTTTAGTAAATCAGGCCCTATGTCTGGCAAACTATAGCCACTGCTTATCACCTGTATAATACTAGCATCATGCTTTGGGAGATGGCTGGTCAGAATTAAAGAAGGAAAACTGACCATTGGCTCAGCAGGGCAGAAATATAAGAAGTGGGTAGAGAAACAAGGTCAAGAGTAAAAACCAGCCTCTTCCTCTACATGGATGACATCACACTCTATGCCAACAATAAATGGGACAATGAATGTATGCTGATGGTTTTACTATAGTAGATGCCTCACTCTTATTGAAAATACAAATGTTAACAGGTGTAACAGATACCCTTTTCCACCAAGCCAGTTCCAGGGCCGGGAGATGTGTCCATTTCCATACCCAAAGAAGTGGCTCTAAGACAAGAAATCTGGTTCCAGCCTGGCAACTCTTAGGGACTGGACTATCGTGATGATAAACAATTTTGTTGTACAGATAAAAACCAAGGTCATAGGGTGTAGTTATTGCTAATTAGCTAGCTAACAGCTAAAGCAAAGGCTAACATTAAAAGATGATGTTCAGCTTTAACAACAATCAAAACATATCGTATGTAATCACTGCACATAGCATAGCAATACTCATACACTTGAGAAAGACTAGTAAAATTAGGAGCATCCTGTCTCGAAAGTGTTCATCACAGCTTCTCCCTATTGGCTCCCTGTAAAATCTGAAATAGAATTTAAAATCCTTATTCTCATATATAATGCAATTAATGATCATGCTCCTTTATATCTGAAAAAAGTCATAGAACCATATCATCCCCTGAACACTTCTCAGAATGCAGGTCTACTTTTCTAGTCTAAAGGACATTCTGCCAGAAGTTTTGTGGATTGTCAATAAGCATTTTGGCATTTCTTATGATTTCAGTCCTTGCCAGTCTGCTTCCATTAAGTCCACTTTGATTCATTAATTACATTAATGCCAGTAAGTGTTAATTAAACTGGAGTAAATCTGTTTCCTGTTCTTGAGTTTTTCTGTGTTTTAGTGTATAACTGTGCATTCATCACAGCATGAGTTTAAGCACAGGGAGCTGTGAGTGTGAGCTGAGTGCGTTCTACAGACTGCCATGCCATGCTCAGGCACAAATGATGAGCAGTTGTAAAAGTGGCCAATTGATGCAGCAGAGAGTGACAATATTAAGTGCCACATCTGTACAGTATCAACAGAAGGAGTCTACAGCACCAGACAGGACCCCAGGTTTTCACTGTGCAAAGATGATTCAGAGAGTGCAATGCGCAGTAACAAGATAAAAGCTGCATACAGGAACAGAATACACAAAATACACATGCAGCACACTTCTCACAAGGTTGTGGAGAATAACAGGGTAAAGACTCTGTAGGACTTCCGAGACAGGAACATAGTTGCCAAACAACCAGATATTGTGATGGTAGAAAAGGAACGGAATGTGACAGAAACATTGTAGTTTTAAGTGACAATGACATTAAGAAAAGGAGTATGAAAAGATGGAGAAGTAACATGGCATGAAAGATGGATTTGCAAAGATGTGAAAGCCCAAAGTGACTCCATTAGTGGTACCAGGGGAGGTGACTCCTAAGACAGAAGAGTTGCAAGAGCAACATCAGAGGTGTCAAGAAGAGTGCAGTGCTAGGTACAGCTAATATACTGCTGAGAACCTACAAACTTCAAGGCGTCTGGTATCATAAGTTGAGAAAGACACTTGTTTATGAAAATATACATATAGACACACACACAGTACATACAGCTTAGTCTCAACAGGAACAAACAAATGTTGCGTGTTATATTACCAATGTTTTTCAGGAAGTATTCTCTACAAAGGTGGAGGTCATTGTCACAGGAAATTATGATGATCTCTGGAAGGTTCTGCATCAAAAGGCAAATATGTGGTTAGTTAATCTGTGAATAAATAACAAGAAGTTTGTCAAATGCTTACCCCTATTTTCCACTGGATCCAGCAGTGACAGCAACAGCCAGAGCTGATTGCCGCCACTCTACCCTGTTGTAGCTGTGGGCACGCCTCAGGAGCACCCAAGCAGCGACTCGTTGGGCTGCTCCACTAAAATAGACTTCCATTCTATATTTTAGACACTGTGATAAGCAGCACAGAGCAGATGATATGAACAGGAAGGGAAGATCCAGAATCCAGTTATTTTTCACAACAAAACACGAAGCTATGCATAAAAGTCCCATTGTTATATTTGTAACTAGTTGATTGAATGCACCCAGTGCTGGTTTCTTCTCTTAGCACATCTCCTCTTCTGTGCAGCAATCAGCAGAAGAAGAGAGTTTTTCTTCTGCTGACAATGTGTGTCAAACATAAAAACTAATTCATTATGAGGACTAATATAGAAAAGACAATTATTAGATCAATTTAGTGTTTGTTTAATGTTATTTAAGTACATATAATTCTTTGATGTTATTGAGAAAACAGGCTTAAAGCCGTCCTGGTGGAAAATAGGGGTAATTACTTAACCTTTTACTGAAATGTAGTATTTTCTATCATCATCACTCTTTAACAAATCTTTTACCTATCCACCTACCACTATGTATACTTAGGGTGTGGAGGAAATACTATATACAAGTACAGTATTATCCCCACACTCAATTATTTTTACTTTTAACCCTTTTTAGTACCACAGAAAGCGTAATGTGCTCTCTTTGTTAGATTGAGTAAATGTATCTTAATGGCTGCACAACATCTTTCAAATCTATCAGCAGATGCAAACTGCTGAAGGTCGATGAAGGTGACAACAGAAATTTTGTAGTGCTTGTCAGCTAGCCACCTTAAAGATACTGTAAGACACATAGCTTGAGAAGCTAGTGCCAGAAAAAAAGGGCAGGTCTCTATGCAGATTTCTTTTCTTGTATTTCTTTGAGGCACTGGTGTTCATAAATGACAAAAATGAGGCTCAATTATTTATGCAATCTTGTAATGTCATTTCGCTTGTTCTTTCAGCCTTCTTTAGGTTTTGTGACGTGAAGAACAGAGGTGCTGACTCTCCTTTCAGAGACCTTGATAAGTAGTGTCAGAGGCAAGACGAGTTTTACACAGTGTCCCAAGTGTTTTGGAATTGGTGTTGTTCGATCACATTTGTCTTCACAAAGAGATTATCTTATCATTTAAGATACATTGTAACAGCTATGATAGCAACCTTATTTTGTTGCATATTGAAAACCACAAATGTCATTTAAACATTTCCAGGAATGTTTAAGAACCTTATTCTGGTTATGCTCCATGATCTTTCTGTGGGAAGGCTGTTTGGCCAGCAGCTTTCCTCCAGCACTCTCTAGGATGGATTTCATGGTGCTGAGGCTGGGACAGATCCCAGGAGTGAGGTAGAAGTACTTCCCCTATATCACCCATTGCATGAATCAGACCAAGACAAAGAACAGAAAGACAAGCTGTCAGTGAAGGACAAACAGCCAAAAGAACACACACAGTAATCTCTGCATCAAACCGATCAAAAGTCATCAAATTCTCCCCACAGCAATGTAAGATAACTAGACAAGAACAGTTGTTTCTTGTCGGAATCTCTCTTTGCCTCTAGGTGTTGCTCCAGATTAACAACGGTTTCATACTGTATGATCTAACCTTGAAGAGTGGTGCAGTGTGGGCTCTCTTTAGGGACTCTTCTAGACTGAATCCAAATAGCACTTCAGCCTCTGCATCCTTCAGAGAGTGCCTCTGCTCATCTGCAACACATGCACACACAAGACAACAAATAGGCCAAATTTCTAAAGTTAGAAATATACATGTTAATAATTGTTATCACAGTGAAAAAAGCTTGTGTCAAAGTTAGGCAATTATTTTTTATATACCTGAATGTATACTTGTGTAACTCAGTGGAACAAGAAGCTAGAGGACATAAAGGTAAACTGAAATCAAGCATTAATTCTTACTGAGTCAGGGATGGGATCAGAAAATGCTGCAATTTTGTGTTCAGTTAGCTTTGTATGACAGATAATCAGACTTGCTTTCAATAAAATGTGTGTTTTGTCACTGTGACATGTGTGGGGTGTATTATTCTGGACTAATTTTCATCACAGCTACAGCTTCAAGTCCCCTTTAGTGAAGAGACAATCAAATTTCTGACTTGTTGCAGCTTACTAGATTGGTTTTTTTCAACTTGGCTTTTTTGTCATCTTAACACAAAAAGGAACAATTGTTCACATTTCTCAACATGCATTTTTGTGCAGTTGTTTTGCTATACATAATTAAGAATGCAATATCTTTGTACATGTTTAAGTTTCTCTTGTTTAGTCCTGCAGATTCTCTTTACTCCAATATCATGTGTTTATGTATATAACATTACTCTGATAGTTCTGATTGCAGCTGCAACAGCAACACCAACTCAGTTTCTTCAGGAAATGCTTTGTGTAGTTAGTTTTGTTTTAAAATGCCTTGTAGTTTCACTGATAATAGTAAGACACACATGCACACTGACCTACAAATGCCTTGCTCCTCCAGCTCTCTTCAAGCCACTCTGGGCTGACGATGTGTTTAACCACAGACATGGCAGTGAGGAACTTGACGGTGCGAGTCACCTTACTCGCTACCAAATGAGTGACCTTCTGACCGATGTCTGCTACTTCACCACCTAAAGCATGTAAACTCTGAGGGCGTGAAGAGCCGAGGACAAACACCATCAACCACCGATAGCATTTAACACAAGGCCATAAAGAAGGTAATGCTGACATTTTACACAGAAAGTGACTTCATTAGATGAGTGGGAATGTAACATTAGCATGACAATGTGTCTTATGGTTCAGCACTGCCCTGTTTGACACTAATAAGTGAGTAAGAGGAAGAGACACATCTGACATTACCTTTGTGTATTGCTGTACTTGTGTAGGCTCAAAACCTGTGAACATAACGTGAGGAGTGGACTCTGGAGGAAGCTTATTACCAGTGGACTTGGTCTCCTCCAGCCTGCACACACAATTAGGAATGTTAGTCACAATATGATCATTAGATCTGTAATGTAGACAATTCATGTTTGAATTGAAATGAACTCTCACACATCTCTCATGCGTGTTACACTGACAAAAAGTTTGTAAGCTGTTGCTGTTGCTGTACTGACCTGGCTTTCTTGTTTGCAGGTTGGTTAGCAGAGTCTGTGATTTTCTGTCTCTGGAATAGCTGGAGGCTCTACATGCCACACCACACAAACAAAACAGAAACAACCAGGTGAAACAGTCACACACATAGCACAAACACTGCAGCATCATTAACTGCTTCTTGCTCTCTTGTCTGTACTAAGTCATTCTCTTACCACACATGTGAAGACATGTCATGTTGGGAGAATGTTAGGCAAACCAAGTTTCATGCAACAGTGACAGAGTAGTAGAAACCGGGCCAGGCCAATATATATTCACTCTAGTTGTGGATATTGTGCTAATATCACAACTCACATACTCCAAGTTATTACTTCCATTCATAGCAATAATTTAAACGTTTAAACCCAGTATTTGGATAAACAAGGTCTTGCAAAATAAGGTGAGAGCAGGACAGGACATTCTGAGCAAGGTAAAAAGTCCTAAGCTATCCTTAACCTTGTCTGTACATTTGCACAACTTGGCACAGCATTACAAATATGGAAAAACAAAACAGCAACAGCCGAAATGAACATTCTCCAGTCTCTGATTATCGTGGTTGTCACATTTGTAACACTGCCCAACAATTCCAATTCCCAACACATCAGCAAGACCAGCAGACCCTCATTAAGAGCCAGATGCAGTGAGTAAACCCAGAGCAGACTAGGCAGACGAGCATCATGGCTCAAACTCATGGTACTGTGTGTTTTGCTAAGACTTATCTCCACACCCCTGACATTTCTGCCTACTCGTTCACCCAAAACAAAATTAATGCTCTGGTGTAAAGCAGCATCAGAAAAATTTTAAAAGTAGGAGTATGAGTACATGAGGGCAGTATCTGACCCAATACATGATACTAGTATCAGTATTGGGAAATCCCTAGATTTGAAATCAGTTGTGCGTGTGTGTTATTTTACAGTATATCGACTACAAAATTGAGGCTTGTTTTCTATTAACTTTGTCATGAATCTAACATGTTTTTCTTAGGACTTTTCTTAAGAACAAATTAAAATGTATGTCATTAGTGTCACGCGAGTCAACGTGAGAATGGCTATTAAACTTCTTGGGATGGATGCCAGAACTACATTGTGAGTCTATCATTAATGTAAAATTCCATATGCTCTGGTAGGCAATTGTAAGTGCAAAATGACACAGGCTATTTTTTTAATCTTGGAGGATTGAGCAAGACTACTGGGTACAAAACAGCACACTGTAGCATTAATCACACAGAACAGCATCTCATCAAACTCACCGCCAAAGCTTCAGGAAATACTTTAATTGGCGTTCTCCAAGCAGCTAAAAAGAAATACACACACCAAAGTTAGGACAATATAATTTGAAAACACAGTATGTTCAAACATTATTTTAGCACAACATCAGGACTAGCACCTTGTGATTACTACTGTACAAGTCACACAGTACACGCAACACTTGATCATCAACTCCATCATTGACACGTCTGACCAGACTTAAATTGTTTATTTAATCTAACCTTTATCTTTCTTTTGTTCTTGTTACATTTCTGTAGCAATACTAATGTAAAATTATCCTAATCAAAGCATATTTTCCCTCTATCACACATTATGTTACATGATTAAAAATAAAGATTTAGTCCAATCTTATGCTGAAGCTTTATGCGTGTCAACAAAAAGATCATGTAGATCATGTTGCATAGCAGGTCCCTTGTTGGTATGTGAGTGTGCGTGTGTGAATGAGAAGCAATGTAAAGTACTTTATGTACCAACAAGGTAGAAAAGCACTATATACTGTATGTGCAAACCATGCACCTTTAATGTAGCCAAAATTGTCAATTGTGACAAACATAAAAAAAAATGTAAAGACATTTTCTGCATATTAGTTAAGATCTG
>OMLM01002214.1:180540-201006 GCA_900302695.1 Helostoma temminkii | reverse complement strand
AAATACAAATAAAAAAGTTATTAAAAAAAAAAAAAAAAAAAAAGGGTCCAAGTTCATGCTGTAAGGCAAAGTACAGCATTAGGATACAAACCCATTCTGTGGTCTCCAAGATGTCTGAAAAGGAGCCAATCCCTCTGCCTCCTCTTCATCATCATCATCAGCACTGTCTTCTGACCAGTCCAGTCCTAAAAGATAACAATATGTAAATGAAGAAATGAGAAATGAAAAAAATACACACAAGGAAGAGGAAACAAAAACTCTCTCTATATATAAATATATATAGTTAAATAGCTAAAATGAGGCACCTAGATGAGGAAAGAGGTCTCCATGCTCCCGGTGTCTCTTGGCACAGAGCTGCACCAGATGTTGCAACCTGGCCAAACAGCTGGCAGAGGGTGAGAAGGCAGCAGGACGCATGACAACCACATGCCGCTGATTGTTACTACCATTGTCCTTGCAACTGATAGGCAACTGAGTAGCAGTGAAAGGCATTTTCCTGCTTATTGATGGCCCAGAAGGTTGCACTGGACTGGGTGTTGCATTAGCGGTTATGCCTGGAGGCAGAAAGTTGACCGTCTGAGGTGGTGGTGGATTGCATAATAAACCCTGCTGCTGTCCTGGTAAAATGTAGGAAGTCACACTGGAGTGCTGGGGTGGCTGGAGAAGACCTGACTGCTGCCGTGGGAGGTGAGTGCTGAGCGGCGAGGATGGGTGGACACGGGGAACAGGGGAGGGACTAAAGTGCTCAGGAAGTGGCTGGAAGAGGTCTGTGTCATGGCAGAGTTTCTGGTTAAGCACCTGCCGACTCTGTAATTTCTTCTTGATGGCATTGCCCTTCCGAGGAATCTCCTCCCCATCTGTGTCATCCTCATAAAAGGCAAAAGGGTCCAGGAGTTCCCCATCAGGAAGGGGTAACAGGCGCGTGCAGGGGGGAGATGGTGGAAGTTCATCTAGACCATTGGGAGCTTTCAGAGCTAGAGAGGGCACAGTTATATTAAGTGCCACTGACTCCAGGTGAGCCCGTGAGCGCATTTCCTCCAAAGCATCATGTTTCTTTTTCCGCTCCTTCTTGGGGATAAAGCCGAGAACCTGCAGATGGCTGTTGCAGTACCTAGAAAACAAGAATACATCTTCAGCACAGTATTCATGAGTGTGATATATGCTTTCTGTGCAGCTTGATGGAAACTGTCATACATGCACACAATCATACACACCTGCGGTCTTCCGACTTGGGGATGGGGTTAGTACATCGTTGGCTGTTGTACTTGGCCACATATTCACACTGCTTGAAGGGAGCTGTCTTGTCCTCCAGAACGTGCCGGATACAGAAAGCATAGCCATTTAATCTGCGCTGCTTGCAGAGCTTTGGGCTGTATGAGCACAACGGCTTATTGTCCACCTCTGAGAAGTGTATGTGTTTGCCTTCATACATCACGTGACTCTTGTCCTTGACAACATCAGCTGATGGGATAAAGTCAGTGAAAACCAAGAATTAAATCACCAACACTTCATATTAAAGAGGACCATACATACATGTGTAGGTTAAAAGAGGCAGGGAAATCATCTCTACATGTTTGTTACCTCAGTCAATAGATACAACATACATGACTGTGATAACTGTGCATTTTTGTGTCAAATCAAAACTTAAATGACTCTGCAAGAGTTACAAGTGATTTTCTTTACTGTTGCATGTTCATTTAACAAATATAAATAGCTGAATTTTACTTTATGTAAATACGCTACAGACTAGACAAACGTTGTCTCTGAATATTAAGTTGCTTTCACACCTTCTGTCAGTTTCACATTGAGAAACAGGTGGCAAACGCAGACTATGTGATCTTATTCCACAATCCATTCATTCATCCTTAGCGAAAGCACTTGCAAGATAAGTTTAGTTTTAAAAAAGGCATTTCACTACAGTACTAGCAGAATACGCACAACTCAACTCTCCTTTCTCGACTAAACCAGGAACACTCACGCTGCATTTAAGAAATGCAAGGCTTTGTAATTAATATAAATTCATAACGCAACAGCACACAGTATGTGTTAATAATTGTAGCATTAACATTAGCCGTTCGGCTCGACGGCACTTTCAAGTTGTGTCTGAGAGAGCTATGGTTCTGACAGCTAAAGTAATGCTACATACTCAAAGACAGGTTGTCTTGGACTGTGTCGTTTATGTCAACCCAGGTTAACGTAGCAACTTTAGTTTAATGTTGTCAACCAGTCAGGCAGCAAACGGTGACTACAATTTGAGTCCAGGGAGCTCGCTTGCCTACATTAGCTTGTATGCGATGAATATATGATAAACTTTATATTTAATTTAAAGCGTATCTGCGTGTAACACACACACACCCATCCTAATTTATAACACACATTGGCATCTATCTTCAAGCAGAAATACACATTATCAACGTAAACCACACATGAAAAGTCATCTTTGCTAGTTAGCTAAAAGCTATCAAAGCTAAAAACACAAACCAGTAGGCGGTAGCTAACCAGGAAACGGAAACATAAGCAAATGGCAACACTATAAAAGGTATATTTTCAGTTTGTTTTTATTATAGAAAATAAAATAATCATCATGAAAAACATACATTAAATGGCTGGACCCGGTTATGGGATTTAAGTGTATATAATATGATATATTTATGGCCAAATACTTCCTAACAAAGGGTCTACATCCAGGGCTTAAGGCCTGTCCCCGAAGGCCTCCGTTATCACCGATATAAATTATAGCCACTATCGTTACATAATGTCACATTAGCAGACTACAACAAATACATTTGTGAACATTGCGTAACTAACCATATCTACCTAAGGCACTGAGTCATTTGACTAGCCCATAGGTCATAAAACAAGTTAGTCATAAATGAGAGGCCTGTTAGCCTCGACAGTACAGCAGTCTGTAGTTGACCGCCTGGCTGACTGACGCCTCTGCTACACGGCGCACTCAGAAATCGAGGCCGAGGCTGTAAACGATTTCGCTTACCTTGAATTGGTATGGGCTGTGTACGGTATTCGATCCACACAGACGGCCGAAATGTCTATTAGAATCAGCTAGGCTATATGTGCATCGATATTCGAGATAGGAAAGTAACAGTGATCTTCATCGAGCTCGGTATATCTTCAAATAAGAATGTATATAAATATAGGCTATCCAGAGCAAATTACAAGCAGTAGGTAGGCTGCTGGGGATTTTTGTTGGACCCACAGCAGACTCCTCACAGCACCACTACAGGCACTGCGGGGACATGACAACAGCCTGCTCAACAACAACAACCTCTCCTACCATATTGGAAATTCAACTTTGTTAAAAGCCTCTATAGTGCAAAGGTGTGATGTTAATCTGTGTATAAAATAAATTCCAGTTAGTGTGAAGGACACCGTGGTTTACATTGTCCACATTTAAAACAACGGTCAGTAAAAATACTGACTGGCAAGTCCTGTGTTAGTGTAAAATCCACCTGGACCACGGCTATCATCCTCCATATGAATGAGTTATCAGCCCTGCTGCCACACTGTTACCGGTTGTTCACAGATGATGGACCACGTGCCGATCAGATACCGGAGCTCCAGATTAGAAGAGTTGAGTCGGTATGACACGAAAACATTAAAATACCATTCATGGACATTGCATGCATGGACATTTTAATACTTTTATTTTTCTCATTAATAAGAGCACAAACTTAAACAGGAACTTAGGAAGCTTTATTAGGAATTGCTACAAAAACGATTATAACTTTATTAAATAAAACAAAAAACTACACCTTCAATGATACCACATAATATATCTCTAGGAAAATGCAGTTAAACACTTTTAATGGTGCAAATATTACAGGAATTTTCATAATATCTCACATATTATATTTATCTTTGGGGGATAACAAAATGAAACCTTTGGTCATATTTACTAAAATGTAAATGTTCTAAAAGGTGAAAATATTAACTGTCTAGGGTTGCATCTCTGGAGATGCATTAAACCTAAGTTTACATTTTCACTGTGCAAGCAATGCATAGACAAATATCTGCAGGTTACTATGTTAAATGCGTATAAAGGAGACTACTTTAGTGACAGTACAAGGAAATATGTGTCTAGGAATGTGCAAATAGAAGACTTGTGCGTATCATTTCTTTCAAGAACTGTACAGCTATATATTTTGTGTTTTAACATATAGCTGGTTCGTGCACAGCTTGTGCTCCCTCTGTGACAGCTTTCACACACTTGGCCATTGTCTGGGATGCTCTGCTTATTGGATCTGTGGGTAAAAATTGAGAGCAAATTTCAATGTGACTGACCAAATATCGACATTATAATAGGATCTAACTAGAAATTCCAGATCATTTATGGTGCTAGGGATTTTTGAAGATTTGTAGTGGCAAATTCACTATTTTTAATCACCTTAGCCGTAGTTTTCTAAAAGAAATGTGATAATTCTACTACATGCGCATTATTAAGATCACTGTGGGAGGTGGAGTCGTACTGCAGTATGTTATTTTAAGAGGTGTCTATAATGTTTTGGACCCCTCAGTGATGTAAATAGGTAGGCCAAAACATTATAGGCACCTCTTAACGTAACAGACCTCAGTGCGACTCCACCACCCAGAATGACCTTAATAAAGCACATGTAGGAGAATGATCACATTTCTGACAGTTTCAACTTAAAAGCTGTTGTACTGGATTGCATTAGATTGTAAAGGTGGTCATAATGTTATGCCTGATTGGTGTAAGTACATTTGCTTAAGTATGGTACTAAAGTACAATATAGAAGTACTTAGACTTCACTGAATTATTCACATTACATTACTACATTACTTATTGCTCCACTGTAATTTAGAAAGAAATACTGTGCTCTTTACTTTACTACATTTATCTGACAGGTTTAGTTACATTGCAGATGTTCATAATTAAAACAGCACAGCAGTAACACTGCGTGGTATGCAGCAATTTTTTTACTATACAAGTACCATAACATCTTTTTTTCTCTACAAACGTATTCCTACCTTGCCTAACGTTACCTAAATGACTGACAACTGAGAAAAGATGTTACCCTTACACCATAAAGGCCATCTGGAGACCACAACACAATAGGCACTGTACAGTGTTTCATTTCGACTCTTATGTTTGGTCAGAATTAGCTTGTTGAATATTTCTCTTCTGAAGTGAAACCACGCCTGTGACCCTTTACTTCACTTCATCTCTCACACACTGTTGTAGCTTGTAACAGTACCCATGCATTATAGTTCTTATCTAAATAATGTTTGCTGCATTGGTTCTGTCTGCATTTCAGAACCATCAGCAGAACTGAAATTCAGTTTTTTGCTATGTGTACCTTGTACTTTCCATTTTGAATTTCAGTTTCCCAAACCTAGTCAAACGTTATTTCAGCTTAGAAACTAATTATGTGATTACTAACATACAAAACTGATAATTAAACTATTACTTTGTTAAGTGATAATGTAACACTTAAGATTTATTTAATTTAGGATGTTAAAAAAATCTCATGTAACACCAAACAATGAGAGCAAATAATGGTAAGTTACTTAGACTATAAACATAATATGTGCAATCAGTATTATCAATATTACTCTCTCTCTACCTATAAAAATGAAATAAACTAAAAGGTGGAACATTTGAATTGAATACCAGTGACCCACCGGTCATATAGAAGTCCTTCAGAGTAAGCTGTGGTGGGACTAGAGGTTCGGTGAGGACAGCCTGGTTCACTGCCTGAAAGAGGTAAGCCAGAAAGCACCATCATCGTGAAGAAGTGAAAGAAGATAAATTAGCTGTAAAACGTAACTTTTAAGTCAAGCTTTATTTGTGCATTCTCTATGCTAAAGAAAACATGCTTAAGGAAGATAACAGCTGACCTTATACAACTCATTAGCCTGCTTAAAGTAGTTGGCCTCCTCAATGTCATTATACCGCACCAGATTTGGGGAAACTTCAGCCAGTCTGTCACGCACTTCATCAAGAGTATCATAGGGTAGAGTCACTCCAGCTAGCTAAAATGAAAGTGAGAAATACATATATTTTTGTCTTATTATCACATTTAGTCTCCTTATTGTTTATAACATAAATACTTTGTATTGTAGTTCACCTCAGAAATTGCTCTGATGATCTTCCAGTCTTCCCTGGCCATGCCTGGAGGAGTCACAGCCACTCTGGTCTGCTGTGCACGGCCTTCGGTGTTCACATAGGTGCTACATTTCTCAGTATATGCAGCGCCAGGAAGTATGATATCAGCCATTGGTGCACCGACATCACCATGGTGACCTAGCATAGAGCTCTGTGAGTAACACTCAATTGGAACATATTCAAAAGGCGTAAAGTAAGGTGTTTATCTGTGAGAATTCAAAACAAGTTCAGTGCGTATCATTCCCTTAAGTGGAGGATGGTGTGTAACACAACCATATGTCACTCGTATTTCATCTTTTTAGCTGTGTTATAATGAGGGATAATTCACATCACTAGTGATCCCTTTCATACTGAATAGAAACCTTTGCATTAATTTGGGTTTCTGTTACTTTGTCTCCCTCAGATACCAAACTTAAATTAACGTAAATTATTATGTTATTATGTTATTATGTGCAGTAAAACAGCGGACCTTGATAAATTACAAAGCTATCCTTAGGAAGGTCTTGGTGAGTAATGCAGCCAGCATCAGCTCCTAGTAAGAACAGAACTTTGGGTGGATTCTTTCTGATAGCCCCCACTCCTGGCTTGTACCCAAGATCAAGTGCAGCCACTTGACTGGCAACCCTGAATACAGATAAAATAGCATAGATATTACATTAAGAATCCCTCTTGAACACCACCCTATTACTGAAAGCTTTCCCTCTAACTTCTGACACTGACCTGTGAAGCACATTGAGCACCTTCCAGGTTTTCTCCATTCCACTCATGAGCACGCTCTGAGTAATTGTTGACAGAGCTGCCATTATGGCAGCTCCATCCTCTCTCTGCAAACAATTGCTACCAACCACAATGACAGGATGCTTCGCTTTAGCCAAGACCTGTAAGAAAAATAAAGCAAACTAAAGGGTCAAAAGTCATTTAATATGACTGATATCATTCATGATTTCAGAGTGTTACCTCTGAGAATGGATGAGTTCCAGATGCAATTTCTTGAAGAATCCTGGGAGACTCCCCAATATGCTCATAGGTATAACTTAAGTCCACTTCCTTTCCCACTAGAGCCACTTGCATCTCATTGTGAAGCCAGCTAAAACAGAGGTACTGAGTAAACAATATGCACTTTTGTTTAACATATGTCAGATTTACAAGTTCAGCGCTATTTAATAGCTAGAGATATGTGATTAACACCTTTCAACTTACCTTTTTCGGATTCGTGCATTGAAAAGAGGAGCCTCGTACCGTGGGTTGGTTCCAACTAGAAGCAGAAGATCAGCGTCTTCGATGCCAACAATGCCAGTATTTAGAAGATAGTTTGAACGTAAGTCAGATCTAAGCCAAAGTCAAAGAATAGACTTAATATCAGTGCTACTACAACTGTCTTTGCAGCATCTTCAGTTTTCCTGTTTGTGTTTTCTTACCCAGCTCCAACCATAGGGAACTCTTCCTCAGTGCACAAGTTGTCACTATTTAAATGGTTCAGCAAGTCTTTCAGGGAAATGAGAGCCTCTGCATCCACCAAGCCTCCTACAACAGCAGCTACATCATTTCCTTTAACTCCCTGTAACTATAAAGTAAAAGAGCTGTTATTTAGGACTGCCTCAGCTGAAACCAGCTCTTGTAAATTATATACAAATTTTACAGTAAGAAATTTCATCATAAATTACGCACTGCTCCAGCAACTCGAGTCAGCACATCTTCCCAAGTTGTGGGAACCAACTGCCCAGATTCATTTTTCACCATTGGCTGAGTAAGCCTTTGTCTTTTAAGTCCATCATAAGCAAACCTATCATGATGGAAGCAAACCAGTATTCAGCAGTGATACAGACATTACACACAATACTATGTCTGTGAATAAACTTCATGTGGTTAGATAGGAACCTGGTTTTGTCCGAGATCCACTCCTCATTAATATCCTCATTAAGACGAGGTAGGATTCTCATCACTTCTCCACCGCGAGTGCTCACCACAATGTTACTGCCCACAGCATCCAGGACATCAATTGATTCAGTCTTCCTGAAAAAAAAAGACTATAAGAATAAGAAATAAGATTTTAACACCAGTTACTTCAACAAAATATAATTAAGAAGTAGAAGATAAAAACCTGGTCTCCCATGGACGAGCAGTGAATGCATAGGGTTTAGAAGTTAGGGCTCCAACTGGGCATATATCAATAACATTCCCAGATAACTCTGACATGAACATCTTCTCCACATAGGTCCCAATCTGGAGGTCATTGCCTCTGCCAGTGGTGCCCAGGTCCTCCACACCTGCAATCTCACTGCCAAAGCTGTAGCAATTAAAAAAATGATTTTCATGATTTTAAAAATTACACAGCATCTTCACTTATTCTAGATTCTGATGTGACTCACCGCACACAGCGGGTGCACTGGATACAGCGTGTCATAATGGTTTTGATGAGAGGGCCAATGTTTTTGTCTTCCACAGCTCTTTTGCTCTCTGTGAAGCGGCTTCGGTCACTGCCAAACTGCATGGACTGGTCCTTCACACAAAATCATATTCTTATCTTAATAACCAATACAAACCATTATCTCAACTCCAAACTAAAAAAATGTTTGTCATATACACAGTCTCATTAGCAGGACTATTACGAAAACATCTACACTGGTTTTCAAAATACAATCTTTGATTTACCTGTAGATCACATTCTCCTCCTTGATCACAAATTGGACAATCTAATGGGTGGTTAGCAAGCAGAAACTCCATCACACCCTCTCTGTGTAAATTTAAAAATTGGGAGACAGCAAATATAATAGAAATGTAAGTAAAAGAATTTATCCCACAAAAATAAAACATATTAGCTAAAGAGCAAGCACCACTAAGCCTACAATTGTTTAATTGTAATTTTGATCCTACCTGGCCTTTCTTGTTTTGTCAGAGTTGGTTAAAATATTCCAGCCCTTCATGACAGGCATAGCACAAGCTGCCACTGGCTAGAAGATAAATGAACCGTGATAACATATTATTTTAGGACAGCATAGTTCTGTCTAAGACTGGGCATAGAAATAATCAAGTGTATGCTTTACAACAGTAGAAACTAAACACATACAACGTAAAACATACTTTAGGAACTTTCTCTATTTCCACAAGGCACATGCGACAGTTTCCAGCAACTGAAAGCCGCTCATGGTAGCAGAAGCGAGGAATCTGCATGCCTGCCTTCTCACATGCCTGTGACAGAATACATCAGTGTTAGATCTGAAACTACTGACCTGCATGAGGAAATGAACTTGATTATGAATGAATTTACTGTGCTACCTGCAACACAGTGGTACCCGGCTCCACCATGACAGGCTTCCCATCCACAAACACCTCCAGGAGGTCAGTGGTAGCAGCTGCTGCTGTTGCTGTTGCTGCAGTGCGAGCTTCCGAGACAAAAGACGTTTCAATGCAACCACAACACAAAGCAACTTATATAATTCATGTAGCCATGTAAAGAATATCTTAGAATGTGAGATATTTAATAGCCAGTTTAAGGCACTGACTGCAATTGGTTAAACTGAGACAGTAACACCCTGGTACCAAACGTGGTTGGCAACTCTTTAATCCTGTTTATAATCCATCTAAGCATTAGGTTAGTGAAGGTTCTTGCACATGCATATAATGTATTTTCTGCACAAATACAAGTGACATGCATGTCAAAGTATGAAGCGGCTTATTGTCACCATTGTTTGTTGCTCCTTTGGTGATAGCTGCTGGAAAGAGTCTCCGGGTCGCAACAGGCAAACGCAACATGCTGGAAGAAAAGCAGAGATGCAACATCGTGTGTCAGCAATTCTGACTGACAGGTCTGTGGTTTCGATAGGCTGGAGGAGACTTGTCATAATTCAGCATGGAGCTCAGTGGGTCCACCAAAACAAGCTAATGTTAACTGATGTTTGTTTAGGTTCAGGCTCTTAACAGCAGAAAATTTGTGATGCGGCATAAATTACTGAACAGCTGACAACAAAAGCCCAAACTATTCAGGTTACGGGGCTCTGTTATAGTTTGATAACCCGCATATTGACGTTAAATATCCGACTGTGGGCATTGTAGGCTAAACGATATAACTAACTAACGGTAACGATAGCTAACGTTGATAACCGTTATTTTCACTGTGGAACGGGAGCTCGCGGCGTTGTCATCATATTTAAATACAGCACGAACCGGTAACGTTATTGTAACGTTAGTAAAGTTTAGCTAACGCTAACCTGAAGTAATTAAAATGGTTTGACCAACACATTTAGCATAACTTTACCTTGCTACAAATAAGCTAACACACCAAACGTCAGCTGAAACTCACCCTGTTAGCTCCACTAACTAATGACCTAGTTAAGATTTACGCTGTGCTGGTGTAGACTATCAATCATCTAACGGTACTTAGCTGATATTGTTTTTTTGGCCACAAGTTAATTTACCTCGCCAGTGTTTGTCCTCACGAAAAGTGCTTGCCACGCAGATTGCACCCCGTTTTGTTATTCTGCTGCGTCACGGATTAAGTAATCCTGTATGCCATAATCCAAACGGGAACGCTACTTTTCTCTGAGTACTAACTGAATCTAGGTAATAGTACACACAAAGTAATGCAAACTCTCTCTTTAGCAGATAGCCATCATGTAACACCCCGTGTGATGTGGCAGCAGGGCTGTCCCCTCAGATTATTTTTTGTTTAGGAGACATGACGTTATTTCCAGATTTATTTATGCAACTTTAAAGAGCATATGTATGTATGTACAGAAATAATCTGAAGGGGAATAAATCATCTTAACTTGTCAATAATGTGTGGTAAGCATGTGCTGACTGTAGTTGTTGAGTCACAGAAAAACGTTTTGTTCTATGCTATCACACATGCTGCACACTTGTTTCAACCCGTCAATCTTTCAGTCACAGGATGTTTTCTCCAAACTCACAATGATGTAATTCTAACAATTGCTCAGACAGGAGACAGGAAATGGCTGAGTCTGTAAACAGACCCCCTGGTAACAGAAAGGAAATGCATATGTAGATTTATGTCAGGTTTGAGCCTACTTACCGGGCTTGCGTAAATCCTCCAGGAAGCGTCAGAGGCTGCTCTCTGATGAGGCTACCATGGCATACACCAGTAACATCAAGTCAAACAATAATAAAAATGCATTACATTACAATAAAATGCGATATGGGTTCAGAAGAACACATTTATTGAGATATATTTACGTGGAATATATTAGCATAAAACATTTATAGAAATAAACTAGTCAAAAAAATTACAATACATTAATATGTGGCTCCTACGGCCACTATTACTTTGTGTAAAACATAATAATGTTGTAATACAATAAAATATTGGCCTCGTATCACATGGTGAATAAATGAAGTAGCATATTGGACACTGATGAGCATATACCCTTGATTGAAAAGAGTGCAACAAAGAACAGGTACATGTAAAATGCATGATAATAGTTTATCTGTTTCAAGATAAAAAAAAAATGCATCAAAACAGTGTAAAATATCAGTTAAATCTTCTGTAACCCAACATGACATCAGTAAATGTTCATTTTGTCTGACTAACCGTCTAGAACACAAGAAAGGCAGCAAATCCTGACAGAGTAGTGAGAGAATGCTTGAAAAACATGACTGAAATGACTAATTGGTTATTAAAACTGTTGCTGATTTTTGGTCTGTGCTCTTTCTGTGACCCAACCCAGAGATACTAACTCCATGTGCTTAGCTTTTCCACTGAGTTCAGTTGGCTGGTGTAACTAAATTAAACTAAACAGGAAAATTGTAGCACTTCCTCTGGGAGAGACATCTATAATAATCCTCCACATTTATAAAGTCAATCTTACCCTAATGTTTTTCGAACAGAACTAGAAGAATCTGAAATTGGCCACAATCATAGAGTTGATGACTCTACAGGCTCCTCTGGAGCACAGTCCAGATGAGGTCCTGGCAAAGACTCCACCTCAGTGGCAGAGATTGACTGGCTGAACTCTCGCAGTGAACTTTTAGTTATGTCTAGACAGGCACGTTTCAGCATATGTCGAACCTTTTTGCCAAGAAGCATATACAGCAGGGGGTTGATGCAGCTGTTAAAAAAGCCTAAACTGGTGGCGAGAGGAAAACCAGTTTTCAGTATGTTGTGTAGGTGTAATGAGGAATGTATTGATAACTCCATCAAGCTGAAAGCATGAAAAGGTGCCCAGCATAAAAAGAAGGCCAGGATTACTGCAGTGACTGTTCTGGAAAAGCTGGACACGCGAACAGTTCCCCGAGATTGATTCACTTTGACTGCCAGAAGTATTCCTGTCACACATATAGCAGTAAAGGGCAGAAGAAAGCCCACAGTGGTACGGATGGCCACTATTGTAATGTGTCTCATGGCCGCTGTATGTCCATCGTGTGGATGAAAGTTGTTGAAGCACAACACCTTGTCATGTGAGTGTACAGTGTCACGAAAAATCAATGCAGGACAGCTCAAGGCTGCAGCTAGCACCCATATGCAACCACAGATAATCCAGGCTCTCTGGACTGTGCGATACCTCTGAGACCAGTTGAGATGGACTATAGAGACATACCTGTCTATGCTGAGCACTGTGAGAAAGAGCACACTGGCGTACATGTTCATCACAGACACAAACGAGTTAAGTTTGCACATGGCCACACCGAAATCCCAGTGGAAATCTCGCAGTATGTAATCAACAGAGAAAGGTAGAAAAAGCACAAACACAAAGTCGGCCATGGCTAAATTGAGCAACCACACACTGTTGACGGTCTTTTTGCTTTTAAATGCAGTCACCCAAATAACAGTTCCATTTCCAATTAGACCAAGCACAAAGGAAATTATGTAGACAACCACTGAGATAATGTGCATAGCTTCCTGCTGCGTGTGCTCTACTTTCAGATCATCCAAGTCACCGTACTCCTGGTAGTATTCATAGGTGTAGTTTGCATCATCCTCACCGAAGTCACCCATTGTTGCAACGTTGTAAACTTGTTATCTGTGAAAAAGTCACACATATGATATGATATGATATGATATGATATGATATGATATGATATGATGAACTATGTAACTTAAAGAATCTCATTGTGCTATTACACACACAGCTCTGCCATGAATTCTACTTTTCTACTACTACTGGAGCACATTATATTAAGAGGTGTTTTGGTCACTCTATTTACATGTAAAGAAAGGAACAATAATACAGTAATGAGGCTATAACACAAGTTCTTACCCCTCACTCGTTATGATTATGCTTGGATGTTCTCCAGAAGCATCCAATTGTCCCTTTCCTCCTTCTGATCATCCAATTTCTGTGTTTATGCCAGGTCTGGGTGTGTCCTGAGAAACCCTGGAACATAGTGTCAACATTCATTTGGACACACAGATATGCCCACAAATGAAGTAGAAAATGCCCTCAGACCATGATTAATATTTTTGCTCTGTAAGTAAAAATGGAAGAACTGACAAATGTATTGTTACATAATTTAGAAACATAAAAGGCACAATGTTAACAATTGGGTGTGTTTCATTGTTCATCTTTTCAAGACCATAATAAACAAAAAGCATTTTCACATGTCTGCCACATATGTTTCATGAAGAAAACAATGCATTTAAATATTACTGAATCTAATGTTGGTGATAATACAAATGTATAGTTCAGATTGGTTTAACAAACTTTCAAAGGTGAAGAGTTTGGCAAAGAAACTATAAATGGAATCAGTCCAGTAAAATAGAAGTAAAAACTGTACTTGAATAAAAGTACTCAGTTACTTAACACCTCAATAAAAAAAACAATAATTTGAATAAAAGGTTTCAGGTGAATTATTTAAATCAAATTAACGTTGTTTTTTTTTATATTCAGATGTCAGCTTGTCATATATATATATACATGTCTTATGTCTTTAGAGTTTAACGTGACTGATGGCATGAAAAGAAAGTTTTCAACTACCAGCTAATATGAAAAAAACATGAACTATTATTAATAAAAGTCGATCTCAAGCCTAAAAGAATGTGGTTGAATTATAAGGCAGTTCTGCAGCTCACTGACAGTTAGTTTTAAACAGTTTTGTACCATCAGATCAGACTAGTTTCTCACTAATTGGCCACAATGAACAGAAACAGCACAGCCGACAAAAGTAGAGCACATCCTACTGAAGCAGGCTACTATAGCTGCATCAAAATCTCATCCAAACATAGTCAGTGCCACATACACAGTACTTGCATACTAAATGGGTTCACATTAACTCTTTTCTTTAGAGTTTGAGTGCACCGCTTACCTAAAAGTGCTGCGCTCCCTTAGGAGTCTGAGCTAAAACATCCACAGCTCCCAGATCAGAGTGGCCGTTATCCACTCGAGCTTTTAGCTCCGCTTTGCTGGGCCTCATCCGTCACTTTCCACTGCAAAACTCGACTTGCAGCATGTGTAGTCTTTTCGGTTAGTCCCACCAAACTGAGAAGTGTCCGTGTGTGCAGACGGGTTTGAGCTGTGCAGTGGGTGCGCCTGGCTGACGCGTCAAACATGGGTCACAGAATGAGGAAAAGTTATTGGTCATCCGCACGGAATGTAGAACGCTTTGATTCAGTGGAGCTGCGGCTGCTTTTCATAACAGCAGGGTAAACCCTCAGCGCAGATGAGGTTTACCCTGCTGCTTTCCCTCAGTGAGGAGACGGGAAAGTTTTGAATGTTTTTGTTGACATAATGCGATTTTTTTCTCTCCCAAAACACAAGTGGACTCAGTGTGTAGGGTGGCCCAGTGAGCCAGTTAGTGGGTTGTCAGCTGCTACTTCTGCATTTGTTTACTCCTGCCAGGGCATTTAACTCGTTCATTTAGCGCCTTGTTTGTGCTTTGTGCTTTGTGCTCGTTAAAAGACAATAAATTTGTGGTAAACCTCATGGTGCAGTGTTGATGTGCAGGCAGGCTTGACTGCACTCTTTGTTGTTTGTTAAAACAGCTTAGCCATTTAAACATTTTTCCACTGCAGAGCCTAACACTGATATTAATTACTGTATGCAACAACAGGATTGTTTTCAATACCAACATTTTTACAAATGTTATTCGTAAATGGAAACAACAGCCACGCACAGATGTATGTGGTTGAAGAGGTACAATGATGCTACATAAAACATACAAGTGGACCAGGTTGACACAGCAGCAGTCAGGGAGATTACTCTGATTACAGCATATTAAATTAGCAACAGTAAAACACTGCTCCAGTTTGAACTAGAATTTAACTGACTCCTTCCTTTTTGTTTCATTACATTGCCACATCTTCGTTTCAGTTGTGTCCAGCCACCCAAAGAAGCCTTCTTATCCCTCCTTGGATAACACAGGCCCGAGGGAGTCACTTCCTCCAGAAGCTGTGTTTTTTGCATTGTCCTCAAATCAAACCTAGAACTGTGCCAGGTTCTGGTTAAAGTCCTTGGCCCTTTCCACACAGTCTTCCTTGAAAATATTCTGCATTCTTATCTTAGAAGGAAAGTGATGGAAGTGGTTACTTTCCTCAGGGGATTTTTTTCCAGCAAACCATATTGAGCAATTATCAGCTGAACACCATGCTTTTACTCACGTACCAGAGCCAATAATCACTTACAAAACCCAAATGTTGTTTATGATTATAGCAGCTGGTGTTATTGTGTTTTTTTTTCAGATTTCAAAGAACTGAAGGATTCCTTAAAATTATACTGAAAGTATATTTCTTCAAGTAAACATAGCTGTGACAACATCAGCAGCAGAAGAACTGTGTAACATTGTTAAGCTGCTTTTATCAGAGTTGCTGATTATATTTTTAAATATTGTTTCAGCTTTGACCAGTTCTGACACAATGTATTGTGGTTATAGAAAAATGAGTACATGTTACCAGGTTTGACTGTCAACAGACATTAGTTACAAGACAGAATAAATGTGAACATTAAAAACAATAGGAGAACATTGCTCACGTCCATGTTTTGCCAGTCACGCACGCTGAGGAAAACACCACTTCAGTCTTACCTTCACAAATGTATACTTTGAAAAAGCCAGTCCAACAGAGCATAATGGCTCATACAACATACAACAGACTGCACTCATATAGCCACGAGGAAACAACTTATGTTTCAATGCATCAAACAAATAAAACGAGAGTACACAAATGTATATGTGGGATATATACTGCTTTTATGTGGCTGTGATTTTCTCCCTCACATGATTAAACACCCTATTAGAAAATGATTAACAATGTCAGTGAAAACCTTAAACCTATAGCTTAACCTTAATTATGATTATATACCATTGGTTATTATAATGGCAAATATAATTGCTATAAACGAAAGATTCAACCACAGCAAATTTGTTAAAAATATAAAATAAACATAATTTCCTTTTTATCTTTGTGTATTTTCTAGCAAACGACCCACTGTTTTGCACTGTGTGTGCGTGTGTGTGTGTGTGTGTGAGAGAGAGAGAGAGAGAGAGAGAGAGAGAGAGAGAGAGACTAGTAATGTACAATCCAGTGAAGTGCCTTTGAAGTCACCTGTAGCCCCGCTTGCTGTGGTCCTGGAGGGGAGGAAGGACATCTTTGTGCTCATCGAGGAGGAGTCTGCTGGTTGACTTCCAGTAGCTGCCTGGCCACCGCCTTCTCTCTGCTCCCCTCCTCCTCCTCCTCCTCCTCAGCCGCTACTGCTGCAGCATCCTGGATCCGTGAAGAAAACCCCCTGCACGGCACCTCCCCCGCCACGATGGGCCGCAAGCTATTCACTGCGTTGATGTGTTGATATTAAGATGTTTCAGTTATCAAATATGAATCATGCATTTGATATTTCTGGCCACTTTGCTCGTCAGCATCCTCTCGCCCTGGCTTCATCCATCACTAGCGTCATTCGGTACGTATTGCAAGAGCCTGGTTGATTTAACCACTTTCACCTAAAAAAAATCTTTCTCTTTCCGCGTTTGGTTAAAAATAATGTTTGACGATGTACTGCAGATAAGCATCATCGGATGATCTCACTAAAAAACGATAGTAAATTATTGTATTTCATGTGCAGCGTCTTGGGAGTGATGATGTGTGAGGGCAGACCACGGCATCTTTTGTTCAGCATATAAAAAATAGTTCCCATTATTATGTATGCACCTTTGAATTAGCAGTCGCTGGGACTCTTCTTGTGCAGCATAATATCTGCTGCTGTTTTGTAAACGTGCTCGGATATGTATTGCATAATGAACTCTGCATTTATGTCTAGTGGAGTTTTTATTTCTTAGTAAATCAAAAGTAGCTTTAAATTAAATTAAAGTGTTTTCTATGTAGCATTCCCAGTCAGCTAAACTGCTTTATGTGGATTGCGGTACAGTATGCTGTGTAACCAGCCTTACTGAAGTGTGTCCTGAAGAATTGCAATGAAACCGTGGTCACCTGCTTCAGTATTATCAGTGTGATTCATGAATAAAGCATCACAGCTATCTCTTTGTGAAAGGGTGTGTGTGTTTTTCATGTCTGTGCAATGCTAATTTGTTGCAGTTTCTCAAGGAGTAGAGGACAAGGTTGAGAGGGACGCAGTGCCAGCACTGCTGAAGCAACAGGCAACTGCAGCACCTGCTACAGACAACACAACACACCATGCAGTAGAGCATATGATCACCTATCCCTCCCGACTGATTTACTACCTAAATGAGGACTCTGAGAGTACCTACCATGATCTGGATACCCGGGTCAAGAACCAAGCCACAGAGGGTCAGGTAAGCCAGCACAGAAGAAGGACAGGCGACAGTGATGATGAGATGAGAAACGTAGAGAAATACTGTTGTAATCAATAGCAATTAGCAATAGCAAACTTCATGACATTTTGTCTGGTAAAGAATGAGAAGTTGTACGCACATAAACTTGAATTCAGCGTTTAATGTCATTTTTACGTGCACTGCGAGATTAAAAGTACTCAAATACATCACTGAACATGCTTAATGTGGGTGTTCACGAACTGGAATCATGCCAGAGCAACCATGCTGAAGGAAGCTTTTCTTCCACTATACCCACTGCACATGACCATCTGTCAATAATGCACCACATCTGTTACTTGTGCACTAGGCTATAGATGATGTTAAAGGTGGACTCTAGAGGAATTTTGCTCTGTTGACTGATATAATGTTCCTTACACTTTGCAAGCTGCCATCGCCTGCAGTGACTCTTTTCTCCCTTACAGGCAGTCCACCTCGCCCAAGCCAGTTTCCAATTAGAGGCATTTGGCACCAGATATGTTCTGGATCTAATTTTGAACAAGTAAGTCCTTCTAGAATAACGGGCCTATAGTTAAAAGTCAGTCATTAGTCATAACAAAGTGCTAGACTGTACCATCTGTATGTCTCTCTCAACAATATCCCTTGTCAAGGTCATATTGATTATAATGTGCAGCTGGTTAAAAACAATAGAACATCAGTATTTTTAATAATTCATCCATCCATTATAGTAAATTATTTAGAACACACAAAAAACTAAAGGAAATTATCAAAGTAAATCTGTACTTTATGAAGGGCTATTTATTTTTTTACATGTTTTAAGGTTGCTGTACTCTGTGACGCATATAATTAATCTATTACTAAAATCGAACCTCAGAATATTTTTTTCTAAATGTACTGAATTGAGGAGAAAAACATAGTCATGGTCACAAAACCCTGATACTAGTGATACTTACATGTCCTTGTCATATCCATTGGTACAGATATGATAGACTGGGATATGGAAAGAAACTGGGCAGAAACGTGAACAATATTTTAATAAATCAAGATGTAATCACAACCAGACTCAAAGTCAAACATCAACCATGTTGTTGACAACGTGACTCAAGACCAAAATATGTGCAGCATGTGTCATAAGTGAAACCAAAATAGCATTTCCATCTGTAGATGACAGACGTTTGTAAATTATATGGACTATATGTTAGATTACTGATTAATGCAGCTTTAGTTGAACATAATGCAATCAAAGAAACTGCAATTAAGGGAGAGATGGTTTCCAGAATCTTCCAAATGCAAAGATGCTAAGAGCAATCTTAGTTGAGCTACCAGTTTTTAAAGACAAGCTGATTTACTGGAAAACCAGAGTCTCTATCTTTACTGAACTTAATTGGCTTCCATCAAAAAGAGTGGAGAGGTAGTTATTCTGTGGCCTGTGATCACTGTCCCATTCAGAGACATAAGGTTCTGGACACTCAATGATATTGATTTACTCTGTCAGAGTAGCAGGGCTACATGTAAAGGCTTAATGTGCATGTGTACAGGAGCTTAGAAATGCTGATTGAATTCCAAGTCCTTTAATGGGATTTAAAGCTCAATTCTGCAATAAAATATTGAACTTTTATAATGTCTGCATGTCTGAGTGGTGTTGGATGTTAAGACTTAAGTTTGCCACTCTGGGTGCTGGTATGCAGTGTCTGCATAGCAGCCTTTTCTAGAGTCATTTTCTGACTCATAATATCAATAGTCATAGCTGTCACAGAGGACGTATCATAAATCTGCCATGAACTCACTTTTTTTTTTGCAAAAACACTTTCTGGGTGACCTGTCCAGAGTGTACCCCGCCTCTTGCCCGGATGATAGCTCGGATAGGCTCCAGCACGCCCCCGCAACCCCTACAGAGATTAAGCGGTATAGAAAATGGATGGATGGATGGATGGACTTCCATTTTGCCATTGAAATGGCAGTTGAAGTGTTGCAAGTGAAAAACTATTGTAGTAGTTCGTAGTATTTTGAGCATACATTCAGTGCCAATATAGAGCTGGACAAGGTGTAGACTTCACCAGCTCTCTGAAGAAAATAGTATTTGTTTGTGCAAATGCAAATGTAGGAGAGATGTTGTATGGAGACCATATATTTGAAAGCCTTATAATCATCATGACATGTGTTTATGTTAGTAAGGGGTTGATGTGCATGTAGTACAAAGCCTAGCATGACAGAACGCTGTAGTGGTGTCTTCTGTGTATCAGTGTATTTGTTCACTCTGCTCTAACTTTAATATTGTCAGATATATTAAACTTTTTATATATGTATGTTTTGTTACATATATAATACATGATGTAGCATAAAACATTAATATATTTGTAGCACATGTTAACTAGCATTGAGACAGATTCTTGTCTTGTTTCTGTTGTGATCATCACATTGCCACAGAAGACTGACACATAGTATGTAATATATAAGAAATATTATGTTGCATCAGACATTCAGGAATCACCACATAAACAAGAAAGGAGCTAATGTTTCAAGATAGGGCTTGAAATTGTGACCTTGATTCTGAGCTGGTGCTGTAGGTTACCTTTGAGATACACAAGCTAACTTCAGTGTGTGCTTTTTTTGTGTGAGAACAGGGGTTTGAATTCTGC